>PVKH010010173.1:0-18406 GCA_004027955.1 Chaetophractus vellerosus | reverse complement strand
TTGAAAAAAAGGTGTCAATTACTCTGCCTTCTGTTTCCCTCTAAACCTATCTGAAATTCCAACCATCTCCCAGTATTGCATGGTGTTGAGTCCTTTTTAGGAACCAATCAGTACCTTAAAACTGGATCTGAACTCATCTGGTTCTCCCCACCTCCTGCCCGAAAGTTACTTGCATATAAGAGTTGGAGGAAAGCTGTTTTAATTCATCCTGCCCTCCTATTAAACAGCAAATTGTTTGTGTGCATGTGCCAAAGCTTTATTTCAAGCTTTCTGCAAGTGAGAAAGACTTCTAAAAATTTAAACATAGATATTTCCTTCAGGAGTTTTTGTAGGAAAAAAAAAAAAAGGTAACTTGATAACATTTTTTTATGAGATACAAGAAAGGGAATGTCTGGCTAAAGATTTCAAGGCGTCCCACAGATTGAAATTCAGTGTTCTGGGTAAATCCATCTCACCAGAGGGGACCTTAATCTCATGAGTCTTCCAGAAAATTGCTCAAACCTTTTCCCAAAAGAGGCTGTTAATTCATCAAACAACTCAGTTCTTCTCCACATCACCTCTTCATGAGTTTAGAAAATTTTCTTTTCATTTACTTTTGAAATGTGTTCTTTAGGCTCTCCCCTGTTAGAGTGCATAAAATCTCTTTTTCCTCAATCAAAGCAAAATGGCTTTTGCTGATCACAAACATCTACTTTCAGGCCATTATTTTACTGTGAACTTAAGAGCAATCTCTAACTTGATGATCGAGTTTGAGTAATTGTTTGAGGTGGCATCCTCCATCCTCCTTCCTTGGAAAATAAATTTCACCATCTTGGCCCATACTTAATGGCTAAAAGTTGTGACTTAGGTAGGGGTGGTGTATCGGGATGGAAGAGAAAGACATGGCCTTAGAATGAAAAGAAAATATTTTAAGTGATTTTTCTAATACTCTCCCCACTAAATTCAATAGAATAACATTTACCAATAGATTATTTTGTGTAGAAAAATCTTTAGTTTTACCACTTTTCTTAAAGAAATACTTTCTTTGGAAATTTAATGGCCATGGGATAACTTTTACAAGATATAGCTCTCCTCCCACTCAGTGTAGCACAGGTTAACGACAGAGTTTTCACAATTTCCCACTGCTTATTTTCTTTAAATTTAGAAACTTACTCTGAAGTGTTTGTTTTCTTCCTGGAAATCATCCTCCTTCTACTAAGTAATTCATTCACTGGGGACTTACATATGCCCGTTGTTTCACAAGCCTCTAGGGTAAAGTTCTAGGTGAATCTTCACCATTGTACAAACAGCAGGAACAGAATTTGAAACAGATCCAAACCTGTTTCGATCACGTTTTGAGTTGAATTTATGAAAATCTGCACTTATTAATTCAATTTTTTTTCCATTTTTTTTCCAGTTAGCAGGTATTCAGGCAAAGAAAGAGAAGGCATATTTAATTAACAGGTGTAAAGACACTAGTGACCTGAAGGTCAAAACAAATTTCAAGGAACCAATTGTTTTTTTGCAGTTGTAATGATTTTTGAAAACTATTTACAAATATTGTGGAATGAACACAAGCCAGTTCACTTACTTCCTATTTTACCTTGTGACTCAGTGCATGGGCAATTAACCATCTGTGCCTTTATTTGTCAATTTCCTCCCTAGAATATTTTTAATATTTCCATAAGAATAAAAATGGCACTATTACATCAAAGAAAGGGGAGAATTCTAATTTTCTGGTTAGTTTAGTCAGCAGAAGTGGCAAAATAAAAAGTTTAAGCCACAAACTATGCCATTTACTCAAACCCCCACCACAGATAAAAGTAATTGAGAAAATTTCCTGTTTCACACTAATATCAGTGCCAGATGGTTTCTGAAGCCATCCAACCCAGCCCTCTTCCAGAAGTGTGAATCCCTTTACCAGAATGCCAATAAGTGATCATTCTCAAGAGAAAGGCCACTGCATTTTTTCTAAGAGCTCTACTGTGAGCTGGATCTTTGATAATGAGTTGAGTTTTGTGTTCCCAGGCACTGTTGCATCCACTTGATATGCATTATTGTGATAATTTCGCAAGATGTGTTCTATTACTCCATTTTGCAAATGAGATGCTAAAGTTTAGAAATACTGATTTTCTTGCTCAAGTTCACAGAACTAGTGAACAGCAGAGCAGAAATGCTAATCCCACTGTACTTAAGTGCATATCTTCTTCACTCTGTTGATTCTCTGATCATATTTTCCTGGGTGATTTTCTATGTTTTGAGTTAACAGTGGTGTAAGAGAAAATTAGAAGGTATACTTCTGGGAAGAGAATACAAAGCATTTACCCATAGCCGATTGATGTAGGGCCTGGTTTAAATACAATTATTTCTGGAAGAGCAATATACAGTTCCCTGATGGATCTCTCCTGCCCATCACTATTTTAATCGTAAATTAGCTTTGAATTTACTTCACAGCAATCTGATGAGAAGGAATTGAAATAAGCCGTTGAATAGTTGTTACCTAACGCATATTTCCAATAACAAAAGCAAAACACAAATTAAATTACTAAATGATTTAAAAGGTTATTTTATACTCTGTCAATTTAACCACTGAATCATTTTCTGAGGTACAAAAGATCAGATATAGGCTTATCTGTCTATCGAACATCTCTTAACCTTCTTTCTTTACTTGAATTACTGCCACCATACTTAAATGAGTATAAAGGAATAAACTACTGAGCTATGTTAAGTAATAGAAGCTGCCAAATGGATCTCAATAAATAATCTTGATAGGACGTGCCATTTTTAATTAGTTCAATCAGCATTCATGGAGAATATAATTACCACAAAGGACTCCCTTCAGAACAGCACCTACTTTTATACAAGGTTTGGAAGAATGCCTTAAAGACCATTTTTAATAAAATGTAGAATTCTTTCTCCCTTCAGAACAACTTCTAAGGCAAAAAGAAATACGAATACTTTTAAATGAAATAAAAATATTCTTACTTTCAACACACATTTCCTGTGCTATCCTTCAAGGAGTGTTTCTGACAGACATGACCAAAGATTGTTGTATAATATGTTCAGATAATTGTTTTAGTTACATAGGTGAAATACCTACTAAACCTCTCTATGTAGAAGTAGTTCTCCTACAGGCAAGGAATTTCCAAAACTTACCTTGGGCAGGTCATGTTGCATATTTCATGTTATAGGGAGTGTTTATGATACCTTTTCCCCCATAGAGCTATTGCACCCAGGAAAATCTCAAAAGCCAATAAAAATGATTAACCATTATGGATCCAATATAAAATAATATAATAGGATACTTTTCTTCAAATGTGTGTGTATTATAATAACAGCAAGTACTAGGAACATTTGTTGAATATTTTCTATGTGGGGTCATTCTCTTGTTTTATAGATACAACTCACTTAATACAACAATCCTCTGATGATAGGAATTATGGTTAAGTCAATTTTATAGAGGAGGAAACTAAGACATAGTAAGCTCGATTGAGTTTCCTAACACTGTTAATACTGTTAGCAAGTAGTGGAACTGAAATTCATACCCAGGCCATGTGGCTGCAGCGCCTGAGCTGGGAGCCACAACACAGATGGAGCACTGGATGACTGTCTACATGTCTACATAACTAACTCATTGACTGCATCCCTCAAATGAAGTCCAACTTGATAGAGCAGCTATGTTGTGGTAAATCCCAATAACTATTCTATACAGGGATGTGTTAATAATGTCAGGAATTCAGTTTTAGACATTCACCAACAATAATGTTCATAGGAAGATGCAGTGATTTTAACAAAGGCTGATGCAGAAATATTTTTTAGTATCTTTTATTTTGTGTCATAGGGACTTCTAGAACACAGCAGATATAATCTGAGATGTACGTACCTTTAAGGAAAATTTGCATAGCAATATTATTGTCATTATAAAATTTAAATTAGTGGAATTAGAAGATAGTGGCCGAAAAAGGAGCTCCAAGAGTCAGCTCATCCTATCTAAATAACCTGTTTTGGGGCCCCAGGGGACCAGAGAAGCATCTTGCAACATCCTTGGGAAGAACAGGAGGAGGAAAGTGCCCATCTGCAGTGAAGACTCGTAAGTAGAGCACTCCACACCATGGAGGCTAGTGCCCATCCTCCACTGCTGGCACAAGCTTCCTCAGGAGCTATTTCCTGGCTGGAATTGGAAGCTCCATTTCCCCAAAACAGGAAGAGATGGTCAGGCATTGATTTCAGGTATTGATTAGTAAACTCAGCTGACTGAAGTCCAATCCTAAGAACCTAAAGTTTGAACCTGTTCAAGCTGGGAAGAGGCCAGTAGCCTCCCTTTTAACTCCATCCCTGCATGAGGGGAGGCAGGGCTGATTGAAAATCATAATGAAGATAGGGACTGGCTTCTTTCTACCCACAGCACATTACAGCCCTAGCCTAGGCTACACTCCCACCTCCAGCAGGAAGGAAGCTGGGGGACCTGCAGCAGCCTCTCCCAGAAACTGCAGGCACCTTCACTCCACATGGACTAGATTGGTGGGCAAATCTGTGGACACATCTCGTCCCCAATAGGATGGAGGGGGCTGTGTTTCCTCAACATCTCTGGGCAACTGAAGGCGTTTTCGGCCTGCACAGACTAGAGTGTTGGACACTCCTGTGGATCCATCCCCGCCCCTGACAGAAGGGACAGTGCTCTTTCAGCCTCCCCGGGCAACTGCAGCTGCTTTCGGCCCACAGGAACCAGACTGTTGTACACATCTCTGGCTCCATCCCTGTCAGGGCAGGATGACGAATAGTGTGCCCTCAGCCTCTCCAGGCAACTGCAGTCGCTTTTTGCCTGCAGAGCAGACTGGTGGGAAAACCTGTGGTTACATCTCCAACCCCAATAAGATAGGAGGGGTTGGTGTTTCCTCAACCTTTTTGGGCAACTACAGACACTTTCAGCCCACACAAACTAGATTATTAGACGCATCTGTGGCTCCATCCCTGGCCCTAATAGAGCAGAAGGAGGAACAGTGTTCCCTTGCCCTCTCAGGGCAACTGCAGCTGATTTTGGCCTGCACAGACTAGACTGCTGGGCACACCAGAGGATCCATTCAGGAGAGGAGGGGGCCTGGTACTTCATCAGCCTACCTGGGCAACTGTGGTCAGTTTGGACTTGCACAGTTTAGTTTTCTGCCCATAATTGCTGCTCCATCCCCTCTCCAGGTAGAGGAGGAAGGGGTGTGGAGCTTCATCAGTCTCTCCAGGCAACTACAGACAGTCTTGGCCTGCATGGCTTGGATTACCGCATACAGTTGAGGCTCTGTCCCTACCCCTGGCAGAGGAGAAAAGTGGGAGGAGCTTCATCAGTTCATGGGGCAACATGGGCAGCCTCAGCCTCCCCAGCTTACAGTACCAGTTGCATCCTCAGCTCCTATTTCATTACCAGCAAATGAGAAGGGGCAAGAAACAGAATAAAAAGAGCTGAAAAAAATTCAGATTGGCTAAACATGAGCTACTATAAAGTTTCAAATTCAGTTGAACCAAGTATCAAATAGCACAAAGCCAATCAAATAGAAAGCCCTAGATTAAAGAGAGAAACCGAGCCCAGAATAAATACATCTAGAAAATTGGATGCTGACACACCAACAAAAAATTACAATCCATGCCAAGAAACAGGAAGATATGGCCCAAAGGAACAAACTAAGCCATCAGATGACATAAAGGAGTTGAGATAACTAATCATAGATGTTCAAACAAATCTCCTTAATAAATTCAATAAGATGGTGTATTAATCAGCCAAAAGGGGTGCTGATGCACACTACCAGAAATTTGTTGGCTTTTATAAAGGGTATTTATTTGGGTAGAAGCTTACAGTCATAAGGCTCTAAAGAGTCCAAGCCAAGGTACCGTAGGAGGTACTTGCTCACCCAAAGTCATTTGCCACATGTTGAAGCAAGATGGCAGCTGATGTCTGCGAAGGTTCAGTCTTCCTTCTTCCTCTTCAAGCTCTGTGGTCTCAGCTTCTTCCAATCTCAGCTGTAGGATGGCATAAGTCTCATCTCTCCTCCCAGGGATTGTTTCTTTCCCAGCTCTGCTTCTCTGCTTTCTTCACAAGGTCAGCTGTAGACTATCAGGCTCAGTTCTCTTCCTGGGGAATCTGCTGTGTCTGATGGAGCCTTCTTTCTTTCCTCATGTATCTGCTTTTCTGTGCCTCTACTTCCATGTGAGAGTCTGTTTTATCAGAGTCTGAGTTGCACTCTAATGAATCAAAGCCCTAATTGTAAAATAATTTAATCAAACATCTCAGCTGAATCTAATACAATCAAAAGGTTATCACACCCAGAGGAATAGACAAGTTCACAAACACAATCTCTCCTTTTGGAGTTCATAAATAATCTCCAACTGCCACAGATGGTTAAAGAGATTAAGGGCACCACAAAGACACTTGGTTAGCACAAAGAAGAATTTGAAGGCATACATAGAAAAAGAGCAGACCTTATAAGAATGAAAGCACTATAAATGAAATTTAAAATACACTGTAGGCATATAATAGCAAATTTGAAAAGGCATGAAAAAAGAATTAGTGAGCTTGAAGACAGGGCCTCTGAAAGTGAACATACAAAAGAGCAGATAAAGAAAAGAATGGAAAAAATTAAACAGTGTCTCAGAGATCTAAATGATGACAAGTGATGTGCAAACATATGTGTCATGGGCGTCCCAGAACAAGAAGAGAAGGGAAAAGGAGCAGAAGGAATATATGAGGAAATAAAGGCAGAAAATTTCCCAACCCAATTGAAGGACCCATGTCCAAGAAGCACAACATACCCCCAACTGAATAAATCCAAATAGATATATTCCTCAACACACGCTAATCAGGATATCAAATGCCAAAGTAAAAGAGAATCCTGAGAGCAACAAGAGAAGAGATTCATCACATACAAGAGGTGCCCAATAATATTAAGTACTGATTTCTCATCAGAAACCATGGAAGCAAGAAGGCAATGGTATGATACATTTAATATATTGCAAGAGAGAATATGCCAACCAAGAATCTTTTATCTGGCAAGACTGTCTTTCAAAAATGAGGGTGAATTTAGAACATTCACAGATAAACAGATAATGAGAGAGTTTGTAACCAAAAGACCAGCTTTGCAGAAAATGCTAAAGGAAGTGTACAGCCTGAAAAGAAAAGACAGGAGAGAGAGGCTTGGAAGAGTGTCTAGAAATGAAGACTATATCAGTAAAAGTAACTGAAAGTGTAAAAAGAATGATGAAACAAGATATGACAGATGAAACCCAAATATCAAAAATGGGTGCTATTACTTTTCAGTAATAACATTGAATGTTAATGGAGTGAACTCCCTAATCAAAAGACACAGACTGGCAGAATGGATAAGAAAATATGAGCTATCTATATGCTGTCTACAAGGGACTGACATTCAATCCAAGAATAAATATGGATTGAATGTGAAAGGCTGAAAAAAGATATTCTATGCATGCAGTAACCATAAAAAACCTGGAGCAGCTATCCTTATATCAGGTGAAATAGACTTTAAAAGCAAAGCTGTTGCTAGAGACAAGGAAAGTCATTAAATACTAATAAAAAGGGCAGTTCACCAGGAGGAAATAACAATCATAAATGTATATGCATCTAAACAGGAGGCCCCCAATTACATTAGTTAAACACTTCCAAACCTGAAGGGAGAAATAGATATCTCTACAATAATAGCTGGAGACTTCAATACACCACTCTCATCATTTGATAGATCATCTCAGCATAGGACCAATAAAGAAACAGCTTGAATAATATGATAAACAAACTAAACCTAATAGACATATACAGAACAAAGCACCCCAAAACAGCAGGATATACATTCTTCTCAAGTGCTCATGGATCTTTCTCCAGGATAGACCATATGTTAAGTCACAGAGGAGACTTCAATAAATTTAAAAGATCAAAATTATACAAAATACTTTCTCTATTCCTAATGGAATGCTAAAATCAATGACCTAACTACAAAGCTGGATGAACTAGAAAAAGAATAGCGAACTATGCCCAAAGCAAGTAAAAGGAATGAGATAACAAAGAGCAGAGCAGAAATAAATGAAATTGAGTACAAAAAAAATAGAGAAAATTAACAAAACCAAAAGTTGGTTCTTAGAGAAGATCAACAAAATTGACAAACCCTTAGCTGGACTGACAAAGAAAAAAAAGAGAGAAGATGCAAATAAATAACATCAGAAATGAAAATGGGTACATTACTACTGACCCCACAGAAATAAAAGAAATCATAAGAGGAAAGTATGAACAGTTGTACATCAACAAACTAATCAATATAGATAATCAACATACGCCGAGTGGAAAAATTCCTAGGAACATAGGAATTTCTCTAGAAGAAATAGAAGACCTCAACAAACCAATCACAGTGAAGAGATTGAAACTGTCATCAAATATTCCCCAAAATGAAAAGCCCAGGACCAGATGGCATTACAGGTGAATTCCACCAAGCATTCAAAGATTTAATACCAATTTATTCAAATGCTTCCAAAAATTGAATAGGAAGAACACTACCAAACTCATTTCATTCTATGAAGCCAGTATCACCATAATACCAAAGTCAGATAAAGATAATACAAAAAAAGAAAATTACAGACCAATTTCCCTAATGAATACAGATGCAAAATCCTCAACAAAATACTTGCTAATTGAATCCAACAAAATATTAAAAGAATTATTTATTGTGATCAAGTGGATTTTATCCCAGACATGAAAAGTTGGTTCATCACAAGATAATCAATCAGCATAATACACAATATTAATACATCAAAGAAGAAAAATCACACGATCATCTTGATTGATGCATAAAAGGCATTTGACAAAATCCAGCATCCTTTCTTGATTAAAAAAAATCACCCCAAAAGATTGTAATCAAAGGAATCTTTCTCAACATGATAAATGGCATATATGAAAAACCCACAGCTAACATTGTATTTAATGGTGAATGACGGAAAGTGGGAACAAGACAAGGATGCCCACTGTCACCACTGTTGTTTAATACAGTGCTAGAGGTTCTAGCTAGATCAATCAGACAAGAAAAAGAAATAAAAGGTGTCCAAATTGTTAAGGAAGAAGTAAAAATTTCACTATTCCTAGTCGATATGATCCTATACTGAGAAAATCCCAAAAAAACTGCAACAAATCTACTAGAGATAATTAACAAATTTTGCAGAATGACAGGATACAAGATTAATATGCAAAAATCAGTAGTGCTTCTATACACTAGTAATAAGCAATCTGAGAAGGAAGTCAGGAAAAAGATTCCATTTGCAATAGTTAGAAAAAGAATCAAATATTTAGGAATAAACTTAACCGAGGATGTAAAGCACTTGTATTCATAAAACTACAATGCATTGCTAAATCACAGAAGACCTAAATAAATGGAAGAACAGTCCATGTTCATGGATGGAAGACTAAATATCATTAGGAAGTCAATTTTGTCCAAATATGATATACAGATTTGATGCAATCTCCATACAACTAGAACTAGAACAAATGTAAGTCACTATTGCAAGGTGGTAAGAATATAGTGATTCATGGGAAAAATTCAATTAATATAACTTATGGACTATAGTTAACAGCAATATTGTAATATTCTTGCATCAATGTCAAAGAAGGAACTATATCAATGCTGAGTCAGTAATAGGGGTAAGTTTTTCTATTGGAGTAAGGAAAATATTTTAAAAATGACTCAGCCAATGATAGCAAAGCTCTGTGATGAAACTGAGAGCCACTGAGTATACACTTTGGATGGATTGTACAAGGCACAGGACTGTATAACACAGTGAATCATGTGGTAGAAGAAGAACTTTGGTTAACAGTACATATACAAGTGTTCTCTCATGACCTATAACAAATGTACAATACTAATATATAGTGTTAATAATAGGAGGTGTAGCAGTTTGGCAGTTTGATATAGTTATGAATTCCAAAACTAGATATTGGATTATGCTTGTAAATCGGTCTGTTCATCTGGGCATGATTAAGTTATGATTAGGGCGTTGACTGGGCCATATCAGTAGGGCATTGAGCTGCACCCCTTAGTGGGTGGGGTCTCAAAGATAAAAAGACATGGCAAGGGACAGAGTTGGAGTAGTTTTGAGTTGAAGTTCTGATGTTGGAGCCTTGAGCTAGAGTCCAGGAAGTAAGAGAGCTTGGTCGTGAGGAAGGAGAGAAGGCCCTGGGAAAAGAGATGAGCCGTTCGCTTGAGAGTCTACAGCTGGCCTTGTGGAGAGAGGCAAAGCCTAGAGAGCCTCATAGTCTATAGCTGACCTTGTGGAGGAAATAGAGGTGCCGAGCCCAGAGAGAATAGCAGCCCTGGGAAGACAGGAACCCAAGAAGCCTGAACCCTGGCAAACATCGGCAGCTTGTCTTGCTCCAACACGTGGTAATGGACTTTGGTGAGGGAATAAACTTATGTTTTACAGCCTGGTAACTGTGGACTTCTACCCCAAATAAACACCCTTTATAAAAACCAACTGATTTCTGGTATTTTGCATCAGTACCCCTTTGGCTGACTAATACAGCGGGTATATGGAAAAAATATACCACATGTATGCTATGGACCATAGTTAGTGGTGACAGTCTGATCGTGTTCTTTCATAATCTCTAACAAATGTTCCACAACAATGTAAGGTTTTGGTGGAGAGGTGATGTATGTGAATACTGCACATTATGCGTGATTGATTTGTAAGCTCACAAATTCTCTAATAAAAAATTATTAGAATTAGGTTGAGTTACTTAACCTTTCACTTAATGGAAAAATACTAATAGCATGGTAAAGCATGATGAATGATGAATGAAGAACTCAATTCCTACAAATTCCTAATTCTATGAAATATGTATATAAATATATTTTAAAAGTTTGTAATATCACAAAATGTATGAGCATTAAAAAAACAGTCATTTTATTTTAAGGGAGAAGAATATGGGAATCCGTATATTTTTTTGTGTAACATTTATGTAATCTAAGTATCTTTTAAAAAACAAAAAATATATTAAAAAATAATAATAATAAGGGAAACTGTGTGTGAGTTTGGAGGGGGGTTATTTGGGAATTTCCTATACTTCTGGTGGGTTTTTTCTATAAATGTAAATCTAAAGCTTCTCTAAAATATAGTTTAAAAATTAAAAAAAAACACTATTTCAATGCATTTTGATAATTTTAGCAATAATACAAATTTATTTAAAATTAACAGTTCTTTTCAAATATATTCTGTAAAGGATAAAGTTATAAATGATATTTATATACAGCATGTATTTCATTCAGATAATCATACATACAGTATGTATGTTATATTAATATTATATATGTGTTACTTTATATAAAATATTATTTTGTATATTAATATAACAAAAAGAAAAAGAATATTTGGCTTTTAAATAGAAAAACCAGCACCACTGAAATCACCTTAGAAAGGAATAAGAATATCTGAGTCTAAATCACTGACAATTGGTTAATTTTTACCTTGCATCTCAACTCATAAAAGTGTCCAATTCGAGTTCTCAGGTAATTTGTTTTCACCTCTATTATTAAACATAATAATCCCTTTCTAAAATTCTTTAATACTGTGCTACTGGCTAAATATGATTTCAGTTTCCATTACAACTGTAAGATGAAAAATAGCAATGGGAATAAGCCACAGCTGAAATCACAGAAAAAGAGTTTTTTTTTGTTTTCCAATAGTTTCTGAACAATAACTTTTCAAAATAAATATAACTACCACCACAACAACAGTAACCCCACTCTCACGACGTAAAACACGAGTCCTTCCTGCAGGGTGCCCATTATGCCATTGCAAGACCAACTTTAACATGTAAAAGCCTCTTCCTTCCCAACTCCAGCCAGTACAAGAGAGATCAGAAAACCAGGGAAAAATTAAATTTGCCCATATTCTCTTTATAGATGTATTTAAATCTTAACCTCTGTTTTAGAAAAAAAATTGTCCCTGAGTTTGGAATCAGATAACATGGAGACAAAACGTACTTTTGTTACTATAATTACCCATGAGATTTCACAGGAATTTTTGAACATCCCAAGGACTCAGTTCTCTCACATGTAAAATGAGATAATGACATAATGACTACCTTACAGATTTTTAGTGAAAATTATGGAAAATAATGTGAATGGCAATAGGGCTGGCAAATAGTAGGTATGTAAAAAATATTTTTTTAAATCAAACAATGTATATAGCTATAGTTATACTATGTATATAGAAAAATATTTTAGTAAAGGACTTTGCATGCATTTGTACTCTTTTCTATAAAACTTCCTATAATACTTTGAAATTTTTAAAAAATTGACTGTCAGATACCACGACAGGCATTGAAGACATATCTATAAATGTTTTAGGTATTCTGTTATGAACAAGACTTTCCAGAAACATGATTTTTAAGGGTAGTTTAAATTTATAGCCTATCAGTATACCATGATTTATTGAATCAAAATCAAAGACCACTTATTAAATAATCCAATATTTACTAAGTGAACTTGATATTTCTTTTACAAGACATAAATCTGCTTGTGTGTTTATTTAACACATTGTTCCATATACATGATAATAGCATTATATTGATCTCATTGAGCAAGCATCACATTATACTTTAAACAATGTTTTGCTGGATTTCTGCTTCCTGGAACATGGAGCAGACCTACTTGCCTCTATTCCTCTCGTTAGTACAACTGAAAACCCTGGACATCATAAACAAAACAAGTATAAGAAGATTTTGCAAAGTGGAAAAAAAGGAGACAGATGGGCACCTCAAGACCCTCCCAAAATGACAGAGAGGTATGTCATTTTTGGGTTTTCTTTTTCTCTCATATATCACTCGATATAGAATTGAAGAAGTTGGCACCTGGAAGTGTCAAGGGACACAGACAAAATAGCAACCTCCCCCCAAAAAATCCTACTTTCTGTAGGCAAAGAGCAAAGAAATGGGCAGCCCGAAAGGCAGAAAATATTTTCAATATAACCACTCTACTCCAGCCAAGCATCACTAAAAAATATGAGCCCACACATTCCAGCAAAGACCATGTGAGGAAGCAAGGCTTCCACCCTTACCAGGCTGTAACAAGGTATTCCCAGTCCCGCTCACACTGGGTTGATGTCAGAGAAGACGTAGTAGAGAACCAGGACTCTTAACCCCACCGGGTGGTATGGAGACCTCCCCGCCTCCCACCCCAGTAACAATGTGTTCCCACCTTCCCCAGGCAGGGCTGCAGCAGTGGAAGCTAGAGGGGAGCTGGAACTGCCACCCCAGCCAGCAGTAAGGAGGAACCACACCCCTTCTGGTGTCAACAGATGCCCAGTGAGGAACCTGGGCTTCTAACCTCTGCTACCAGCAATGAACCTGTGGGCATTGAAGTTAAAAATGCAATGCCACGTAAAAATAGCTAAAGACAATGTAATACGTGTAAATCTAACAAAACGTACACAACATGTGTATGCTTAAAACTACAATTTAGTAATTTAGTAGAAATTTTTAAAAAAGAATATGACCCAAATAAATGGAGAGGCATAACATGTTCATTTATTAGAAGACTGGTTTCTTTAAGGAGGTACCAGGACCTCGTATGTGGGAAGCGGGCACTCAACCACTGAGCTACACTCGCTTCCCTGATGTACAGTTTTAATGCAATTTCTATCAAAATCCCAGGAAGATTTTATTTTAGATATAGACAAGATTATTCTAATATCCACATGGAAAGACAAAGGAACTAGAACAGCTAAATATTTTGGAAAAAAAATAATAAAGTAGACATTATCAGTCAATCCAATTTCAAGATTTATTATTTAGCTACACAAATCAGGACAGAGTAATATTAGTACAGAATTAGACTCAGAGGTCAGTGTAACAGATTAGAGAATGCAGAAATAGACCTATTTTTGTCAAATGTTGGGGGGAGAAGAGGAAGCAACTCAATGGAGATTCAGTGGAGGAAATATAGTCTTTCCAACAAATGGTGCTGTAGCAATTGGACATACGTAGGCAAAAAAAGAAGCATGACCTAGCTCTCACACCTCATATAAGAGTAACTCCAAATGGACCTCAGGCTTAAATTTACACCATGATCTATAACACGTTTAGAAAAAGAATAGGAGAAAGTCTTCAGAATCTAGGACTAGGTAAAGAGTTCTTAGTCTTTACACCAATTGTACAATTAGCGGAGGAAAAAAGTAATAAATTGAAGCTCATCAAAATTAACTTTTGCTTTACAGAACACCCCTTTAAAAAAGATGAAAAGATAAGCTACACATTGGCAGAAAATATTTACAAACCAAATATATGACAAATAACTAGTATCTAGAATATATGAAGAATTCTCTAAACTCAAGCATAAAAAAAGCAAACAATCCCATTAGAACATGAGCAAACATTTCACCAAAGTTGATATACCGATAGTAAAGAAGCATGCAAATATATGTCCAATGCCATTAGCTATTAGGGAAATGCAAATTAAAACCACAATATCACCAGATGCCTCTCAGAATGGCTAACAAAAAAAAGTTACAACACCAAATGCTGGTGAAAAGGCGGAGTAACTGGATCACTCACGCACTGCTGGCCGGAATGTCAAACAGTACGGCCCTGCTGGAAAATAACTTGGCAATTTCTTTAAAAAAAGAACTAAACCTACAAGTACCATATGACCCAGCAACTGGATTCTTTGTCATTTATCCCAGAGTTGAAGATTTATGTACAGAATCTGTGCATGAATATTTATAGCAGCTTTACTCATATAGCTCAAAACTGGAAACAACCAGTTGTCAGTCAATGGGTGATGTTTAAACAAACTGTGGAATGTCCTCACCATGGAATACTCCTCAGGAACAAACTACAGATGCACACAACAATGCAGGTGAATCCAGAGATTGAGCAGTGAAAAAAGTCCCCAAATATTACCTACTATATTATTACTATTATATAACATTCTTAAAATGTCAAAACTGTAGAAAGGGAGGACAGCGTTAAGAAGGAAGTGAGAGTGGGAGACAAGGGGGCATGACTCTAAAAGGGCAACGTGAGCAATCCTTAAAGTGATAGAAATGATCTGTATCTGGACTGCATCAATGTCAATATCATAGCCGTGATATTGTACTATAGTTTAGCAAATTGTTAATATCGAAAGAAACTGGGTAAAGAGTACAGAGTCCTCTCTGTATTATTTCTTACTACTGGATGTGAATCCACAATTATTTCAAAATAAACATTCAGTTAAAATATGGTTATTGTAATCGGTTTAGTTATTCATATAAAGTTTAGATTTTTGTCACTAAATGTTTAGATGAATTTGGCAATGTTTATTTTCTTTGCATTTTGCAGCCCTACTTTCTTAGGTTCTACACATTTCTGCTTAAAGTTATTCCTAATGGTGAGTATTAGGTGACATATTGTTTGTAATAGGCTTAGAATGGTGTCTGGATCATAGTTAACTTTCAATAAATGTCAGTTATTATCTGGCATGCAATAAGTATGTGGGAACTGGTTCATCTTACCTTTGATGACAAGTAATGTAGGGTACTTCCACTGAGTAGAAACCTTCTATAGTAGTCTGGATTGCAGACCTCTGCTTTGCTCTACACGGCTACAGTAAGTTCTTGGCTGCAGGTACTAAGGTAGCATGAATGACATTGTAGATGATGTGTTCACAGTTTTGCTGGGAGTTAAGATTAAGAAACTCAAACGACAAGAATGCTTGAATGGAAGGGACTGGTTTGGATCCTATCACTGCCGCTATTTAACTTTCTGTCCTGACAAATCATTTGGCCTCTCTGTGCATTGATTTCCTTATTTGTAAAATAAAGGGGTAGATGTATTGATCTTTTGAATTGCTTTTGCTTCCGTAAGTCTATGATCCTATTATGCTTCACTTAATGTTATTTTGCATCACCAGTTCACTCATTGAATCTTTAGGTTGATAAACATCACAGTTAAGAAATCTCCTTAGTGTTACGAATTTCCCAACACAAAACATTTGACTGGAGGACATTTCCCAAGGATCAGTGCTTTCTGCAATCACCTGGGAGGCACTGAGAAATAGTTCATGTGTTCCTTGAGAGCAGGTCATCTTTCTTGCTCATGCTTATGTTTCCTAAAGATTTCATTCTTAGTCTCCAAGAAGAAGTCATTGGATTTTAGCACGGCAGGAATTTCCCACATTACCATGAGTTTGGTTTATCTTCTCTGTAGCCTTTAAAAACCAATGTTGGTCAGTCTACTGGAGTGGGTCCACATGCAATTAGCATCTAGCAGGTATGTTGAAATAGACAAATATTTTGAATCACTGTCTAAAGCAAATAATGCAGTATTTGGTAGAGAGTAGATAATCAAAATGTTATTGAATCAAAGTAAAATAGTGCTTGTATATTAAACTTGGAAATTCTCAAAATAATTTCTCTAAACCAAAGATTTTCTTCAGTACTAGAGTAGAGTTTATTTGTAATATTTTCCCCCCTCACACAATTGTCTGAAATTGAGAATAAAAGATTTTTACCTACTGTGTTACTTCCAGGTATGTCTAATTATTCCATATTTTCTGTTATATTTGATGATAGCATGCATACACATTTAAATCAAATATGTATAACTGACTAATTATTGAGTTGTTTTTCCACAAAACAAGGTCCCAGCCTCTCATTTACTGTAACAACTGCATTGAACATATTCTTCCTCATTATTCGTACAGATTTCTTCTGGAAATGCTGGCAAAGTCACCATTTGTCAAGAATGAACATTATAAAAAAATTTTAAAATGTTGAACAAAGTCACAATTTTTCAAAGAATAGTACAGAACAAAATCCTTTTCTATACAAAAAGTATTATTAAAAAGTCCTATTGATGCCATTTAAGCTTTCTTGGAATGGAGAAAAAAATAGGTTTCTTTTTTAATTGACTGTCAAATTGCAGAACTTTAAACAATCAAACATTGACTCAAAATATTCCCAGCGTGCTAAAACACTGTCTGGTATAACGTAATGTTGGTATGGTATTGGCCAGCTAAAATCAATGCCACAAGGACTGATGTTAAAGTAATGTTTCACCTAGAGTGTAGCATGATAGTCTCCAAAGACAAAGACTGAAATTTTACATATATAGTGATCATAAAGATAACAAAAATAGCATCTGTTCAATAATGTGAGTTTTATTTTGCAGGCAACTTTATCCTGTTGGGGTTGGTTGATTTTTTTTTTCTGGCCTCCTACCCTGTTTCTCTCTTCCCTACCTAACCATAAGTGTATGCCTATTCTTTACATTTTATATTTGTACTATATAGTGATAATTCTTAAATTAAGTCATCAAACATCTGGAATTTTAGAAAGGAAAGGAGTGAGAAAGAAATCTAACCTTATTTGTTTCCAATTGTGTAAACACCACTTACATCAAGCATCACTTCCTGAAGGGTCTTTTTGCTTTTCAAGGCAGTTAATATTTATTGCTTATATGTAGAAGCTCCAAAGCAGTAATTATCTATTTTGGTTGCCTGTTAAACTCTTCTGAGGTACTTATAAAGCACATGGTTACTTAGATCCGATCTCTAGAAATTCTAAGTTTTTTGCCTTGGGGTGGAACACAGGTGTTGACATTTTACAATCATCTAGAATTTTCAAGTGCAGCCAGTGGACCCTACCCTAGGGTCAGACTGCCTGACTTGGAACCCAGGTTCTTTCTCATGCTAACTGCATGCTGGGAGTTACTCAGTATTGCTGTGCCTCAGTTTCCTCACCCAAAAAATCAGGATAATAACAGTTCCTAATGCATGGAGATGCTATATGTTTTGTATGAGATAATGCAGAAATACTTAGAAAAGCTCAGAGTACAAGCACAGAGGAAGCAGACAAGTAAGTTGGGTCCTTTCTGGGCCCTCTTTGACTTTAATCTTAAAATTCAGTTTTAGTTATTGCTTAAAAAAATCAATGTCAACAGATTTAGTCTAAAGAAAAATACTGCATTTGTACAGAAGGTGACTATTCATTTCAGCATTGTTTATAAAGGCAATTTTTAAAATGCTACCTATGTGTCTATCAATAGGACAATATCTAAATTAATTATAGTAAATACATACTATGAAATACTGGGCAGCAATTAAAAATATACAGGTTAAAATATTCTAAAATAGAATATTACCAACCAATAAAATTGAGAAAGCTAAGGTGCAGACAGATACAAATTTTGTAATACCATAGGCAGCAGAAACAGTGCTCATCCGATATTGTGAGACCTCCTAAATCTCCTACCCTGACCTGCAGTGAGGTAACAGGTTTGGGACCATAGATAATATTTGGAAATGACATGAGTCACGCCCAGGCCATTGCGCTTAAAAACCAATGTGGGGAGCGGATGTGGCTCAAGCAATTGGGCGACAGCCTCCCTCATGGGAGGTCCCGGGTTTGGTTCCTG
>PVKH010010172.1:0-18402 GCA_004027955.1 Chaetophractus vellerosus | reverse complement strand
GCATCAACAAATCCTCCTCAAGGCTTCCTTGCTCAATATATATCCTGCTCCTCCACTCATGTAGCCCTGCTTTACATAGGGCTTAAATCTTCTCCCAAAGTATATGGGTTTTTCAGAGCCATATTTTGAAAGAAGCCATCTCAAATTGTCTAGTATGACATATGTATCATCATCTGCTTTCATAAACCAATCAGCATCTCCTAAATAATGGTCATAAACATACTGATAAGCTTTAATTGTTTTCCAGTATACTTGGTCTCTGCCTTCTTTGGTTTTTAATCCCTCATAGGGAAGTCTTTATTTCCTTCTGTACTCATAAACAAAATTTTATTACAGTGTTGGCCCATGTAGCTTTGATGTATTTGGTCTTTTTCTTTAGATTTTGAGGTCCTTCATAACCCAGCAAAGAATTTTAACCTTCTGGTAGAGTTTCTCAGCAAAGTCTGTGTCCTCATCTTTGTTGATTGGCATCTTCACTGAAGTTCAGCTGGCCTAGATGACTGTTCATTATCACCTGAATGTCTAGCATGAGGATCATTATGAAGAATATTAGGTTGGGTATCACTTTGTTCTTCCAACAAAATATTAAATAGCTGAGAATATTTTTTAAAATCCCTTTGCTGGTCCACATAGGAAGATTTAAAAATTCAGCCAAGATGTAGAGCCTATTTTCCAAAAGTGTATTTCTGATATCAGCAGCAGCTCCCTCTCTCCCCTCCAGGGGGGTGGAGAGGGGGACAACACAGGACTGGCAACTGGCCCTCTTTCTGTGGCGACAGAAGTGACTCAGGGTCCCTAGCCCGGACCACCTGCTGCCGCTGCTCCCTCTGGAGCATCCAGGCTTGTGAACTTTCAAATTCTAATTGGAATTGCGTTAACTATGTATACTATTTTTGGAAAGAATTACACTAATATTAGTTCTTCCCATATAAGAATATGGTATGTCTTTTTCAATTTTGAGACCTTGTTTTATGTCATTTAATGGAGTTTTTCGAAAGTTTTTTCCAAAGGTTCAGCATATTTTTCTTAAATTTATTCCTAATTATTTTATAACTTTTTTCATTACTTAGAATTTTTTCTCATAGACATTTCTAGCAGGTTAGAAATAGCATACAGAAAATCTATTGATTTTTATATATTTATCTTACATTCAGCCACCTTATGAAATTCTATTATTTCTGTTATTCAGTTTCAATTTTGTTTTTGATCCAAGAGGTATTGAGGACAGTGTTTTTATTTTTTATTTTTCTTTAAGATTTATTTTTTATTTATTATACATCCCCCCCCTTTTTGCTTGGTCTTGCTGTGTTCATTTTTCTCTGCGTTCTTCTGTGTCTGCTTGTCTCCCCCTGCTGGGGCGACCTGCTGAGTCAGCTCACTGGTGTGGCGGCCCACCTGCTGGTGGGGGCTTGCCCTTGCTCATGGGGGCTTGCCCTCGCCTGTGGGGGCTTGCCTTGGCCTGTGGCAGCATGCCCCACCCACAATGGCGTGCCCCACCCACGTTGGCTTGCTTTCTCAAGGCGGTCCGCCCATTAGAAGAGGCCCAGGGACTGAACCTGGGGCCTCCCGTGTGGTAAACCGGCGCCCTACCAACTGGGCTGTCTATCCAGCCGGCCCCAAGGACAGTGTTTTTAAAGCTTCCCAATATTTGGAGTTTTTAAATACTTTTTCTATTAATTTTTCATATACTAAAGAGAAAGAAGTCAGTGTGATTTTTGTTTTTTGAAATTTATTATGATTTTCTTTGTTGTCCAATAGGTGATCATTTCCTTTAACTATTCTAGAAGTACTAAAAGGCATATTTTCTCTTTGAATCTGGTCACTCTGTATACTTAAAATCAGTATATGTATAAACAATCACATTTGTTAAATTATTCATATTCCATGTTTTTATTTATTTTTGTCTGTTTCATGTATCAAAGAATGAAAAAGATTATTAAGGTCCACAAGATTTTGCTTTTGTCATTCTCTTTTAAAACAGCTTTTATGTAAAGCCATTTGGTAAATAAAATTTCATCTTCATTGTAGATTATATTTTGAAAAATAAAAATTACCTTAGTATTTAATTTTTTGCCTTGAATTAGACTTGATATTAATATATTTTTAACAAATCAATTTTATTGATACATATAAATAAAGTATAAATCCATCCAAAGTGTACAATCAATGGCATTCGGTACAATCACCTAGTTGTGCATTTATCACTTCAGTCTCTCCTATAACATTTTCGTTATTCCAGTAAAAAAAATAATAATAAACAAAAACCAAACAATCAAACAAACAAAATTCATCACCTCTTAATCTCTCTATGCCTCCCCTGCCATACATAACTGCTATTCTGTTTCCTTCTCTCTAGTTTATTTGTATTTATATTTTGTAAAAACAGTTATATATGCAATATCACCCATATTCGTATTTTACATGAGGTTTCCCTATGTTATACAGTCCCATGTTACATTTTAAGTTTTCCTTCTAGTAATATACATGTCCTTAGACTTTCCCCTTCAACCACTGTCATAATATAATATATTATTTATTATAATAATATGTCAACCGTATAATAGCTGTGCTAGTCACAAATATCATGATGTGCTCTCAACATTTCTATTCACTTCCAAAGATTTACAAAAACCTTTTAACCAATTCTGCACAAATTAATCATCAGCTTTCTATTCTCTACCCTTATTCTATTTTCTGGTGACCTATATTCTAATTATTAATTTCATGAGTGTATTAGTCAGCCAAAGGGGTGCCTTTGCAATATACCAAGAATTGGTTGGTTTTTATAAAGGGTATTTATTTGGGGTAGAAGCTTACAGTTACCAGGCCATAAAGCATAAGTTTCTTCCCTCACCAAAGTCTATTGCCACGTGTTGGAGCAAGACAGCTGCCGACGTTTGCCAGGATTCAGGCTCCTTGGGTTCCTCTCTTCCCGGGGCTGTGTTTCTCTCCTGGCTTAGCTCCTCCGCTTGCTCCACAAGGTCAGCTGTAGACTGTCAGGCGAATGGCTCACTTCTCTTTTCCTGGGGCATGCTCTCCAACATCAGAACTGCTTCTCAAAAACTGCTTCTCAAATCTGCTCCCTCTGTCCTTTTATATTCGATTCCCCCACCCACCAAGGGGTGGGGCTCAACGCCCTACTGATGTGGCCCAGTCAATGCCCTAATCATAACTTAATCAAGCCCAAATTAGCAGATCAGTTTACAAGCATGATTCAATATCAGTTTTTGGAATTCATAATTACATCAAACGGCTACAATTAGTTTACATAATATATTTAGTTCAAAATAGCACAATCATATATTTGTCCTTTTCTGTCTGGTTTGCTTCACTCAACCTAATGTTCTCCAGTTTCATCCATGTTGTCATATGCTTCACGACTTCATTTCTTCTTACCTCTGCATAATATTCCATCATGTGTATACACCACAATTTGTTTATCCATTCATTGGTTGATGGACACCTGGGTTGTTTCCAACTTTTGGCAATCGTGAATAATGCCACTGTGAACATCGGTGTGCAGATGTCTATTCGTGTCACTGCTCTCAGTTCTTTTGGGTATATATCTAGTAATAGTATTGCCGAGTCACATGGCAAGTCTATATTCAACTTCCTTAGAAACTGCCAAACAGTCCTTTACAGGGGCTGTCCCTTTGTACATTCTCACCAACAGTGAATAAGCATTCCTATCTCTCCACATCCTCTCCAGCATTCACATTTTTCTAACTTTTTAATAGTGGATAGTCTAATAGGTATGAAATTATATCTAATTAGAGTTTTGATATGCATTTCCCTAATCTCTAGTGATGCTGAACATTTTTTCATGTGTTTTTTTTTCACCATATGTATTTCTTCTTTGGACAATTGTCTTTTCAAGTCTTTTGCCCATTTTTTAACCAGGTAGTTTGTCTTTTTATTGTTGAGTTGTATGATCTCGTTATATATCATGGATATTAAACCCTTATTGGATATATGATTGCTAAATATTTTCTCCCATTGAGTCAGTTGCTTTTTCACCCTTTTGACAAAGTCCTGTAAGGTGCACAAATGTTTAATTTTGAGGAGGTCTCATTTATCTATTTTTTTCTTTTGTTGCTCATGCCTTGGGTGTAAGGTTTAAGAAACTACTGCCGGGAAATGGATGTGGCTCAAGTGATTGGGCTCCCATCTACCATATAGAATGTCCAAGGTTTGATTCCCGGGGCCTCCTGGTGAAGGCAAGCTGGCCCGCTGAGAGAGTTGGTAGAGCAAGATGATGCAACAAAAAGAGACACAGAGAGACAATAAGAGCTGCAGCAGACCAGGGAGCTGAGGTGACTTAAGAGATTGCTATATACTATAGAGATTACTATATAATGACCTTCTCTATCCTTTATAACAGTTTTGCATTTAAAATCTGTTATGTCTGATATTAGTATCACTACTCCAGCTCTTTTCTGGTTATTATTTGCATGGAAGTATCTTTTTCCAACCTTTCACTTTTAACCTGGTTGTGTCCTTACATCTGAGGTGAGTCTCTTGTAAGCAATGTATAGATAGCTTGTATTTTTTTTTTATCCATTCTGTCAATCTATGTCTTTTGATTGGGAAATTCAAGCCATTAACATTCAATGTTATTACTGTAAAGGCATTACTTACTTCATCCATTTTGTCCTTCCACTCTCTGTTATCATATCATTCAATTTTCTCTCTTCTTACCCTTTAGTTTACCTTTCCTAATAATCTTCATTTCTAAACTCTTCTCCAAGTATCTCACCTCTGTTTTTTTCCTTTCAGGATGTAGCATTCACTTTAGTATCACTTTTAAATCTGGTCTTTTGTTAACATATTCTATCAGTTTTTGTTTGTCCATGAAGACTTTAAACTCACCCTCACTTTTGAAGGACAGTTTTGTTAGATAAAGAATTCTTGGCTGGCAGTTTTTCTCTTTCAGTACCTTAAATACAACATACCACTTACTACTCTTCTCCATGGTTTCTGATGAGAAGTCAACACTTAATCTTTCTTTTAAAAAAGATTTTATTTATTTATTTATTTATTTATACCCCCCTTGCCTCTTGTGCTCACTGTGTCCATTCGCTGTGCGTTTTTCTGTGTCTGCTTGTCTCCCTTTCTTGCGTCATCTTGTTGCGCTAGCTCCACACCATGCAGACTGTCAGCTCTTCACGCCACGTGGGCCGGCTTGCCTTCACCAGGAGGCCCCAGAAATCGAACCTGGGCCCTCCCATATGGTAGACGGGAGCCCATTCAGTTGAGCCACACCTGCTTCCCAGCACTTAATCTTATTGAGGTTCCTTTGTATGTGATGCTTTGTTTTTTCTCTTGCTGCTTTCAGAATCCTCTTTTTACCTCTGATATTTATCATTCTGAATCGTAGGTGTCTCAGAGTAGGTCTGTTTTGATTTATTCTGTTTGGGGTGCATTGTTTTTCTTGGATATTGGTATTTATGTCTTTCCTAAGGGTTGGGAAGCTTTCGGTCATTATTTCCTCAAATATTCTTTCTGCTCCTTTTCCATTCTCTTCTCCTTCTGGGACACCAATAATGTGCATGTTTGTGTGTTTCATGTTGTCATTCAATTCCCTGAGACCCTGTTCCATTTTTTTCCATTATTTTTTCTTTCTGTTCTCCTGTGTTTTCTAGTTCAGATGTTGTTTCTTCAAAATCACTAATTGTGTCTTTGAGCAATTCAAATTTACTCTTATGTGCCTCTAATGTATTTTTCATCTCATCCATCATGTCTTTCATTCCCATAAGGTCTGCTTCTTTTCTTTGCAGGCTTTCAAATTGTTTTTTATGCTCACCCAGTGTGCTCTTAATATCCTTTATCTCTTTAGTCATATTTTCTTTCAATTCTTTGAATCAATTTAGGAGAGTTGTATGATTATCCTTGATTAATTTCTTAAATCCTATATCTCTTCAGGATATTTGGTTTGTTCCTTTTGCTGGGCCATCTCTTCCTGTTTCCTAGTATGGCTTGTAATTTTTTGCTGATGTCTAAGCATCTGAATATGCTATGGTACCTTAGTATCTACTCTGGTGGCCAATTTCTCTCTTGCCTATTTCCCCCCACGACTATTCTTTGATAATTGGTTTAACTTATTCTAATTCTTTAAAATTGCCCTGCCTAAGTTATCAAAATCAGGCCAGGGACTCACTCATGGGGAACAGATTTTCTCCCAGGAGTTAGGGTACAGAGAAAACCAAAAAAAGTTTTTGTCCATGCAATTTCCAGACAGGCCAGCAGATGGCACTCTCCAGTTGTTTCAATCTCTTTTCCTTTGTTTTGGTCTAGCCAGAGCCGAGATTTAAAGTGGGCTCTGCTTACTGAATTCATTGAAGAAACCCCCCTGATTCTCCCTCCCTTTTCCCTTGTAAAGGCTGACAGGGAGGAAAATGTCTGTTCCCCTCTCAGTAGGCTGCAGTGAGCTGGGGGTTTTACCCCAGCTTAATATCTTGGGGGTGAGGGAGGAGAACCCTTCCTGGCTGCCATAGGGGTTTTGTAACTCACATTTGTTGTTTTGGATTCTTCGTCTCTCTGTCCCTCACCCTCCTGGGAGTTATAAAGCACTGTACTGGTCTGCTGACCCCCAAAGCAGATCTCTCAGACAGCTTTTGGCTCTTTCTCCATTGTTTTTATGAGAATTGAGCCCTGCCTGGCTACTCTGACACCATCTTCCCTGTCTTGATATTAATATTGAATCTCTGTTTTCATTTTTTTTTTGCATTGCCTGATATATACCGTGTGCAATCTTTAGTTTTCAATGTTTTCAAGCCATTTTGTTTTTAAGTATATTTCTTGTACACAGCAATTTTAGTTTTATGACTCAATCTGAAAAACCTTTGTTTTTCAGTGTAGGCACTCAACCCATTTGCTTTCTGAATGACAACTGTTATATTTGGTCTTCTGTCATCAACTTTCACTCTTTCTGTTTATATATTTTTCTTTGCTTTCTATATTTTTTATTTTCTTTGTGTGTGTGTGTGTGTGTGTATGTGAAGTACTGGGACTGGGGATTGAACACTGGACCTTATATGTGGGAAGCCGGTGCTCAACCACTGAGCCACATCAGCTTCCCTGAGTTGGTTATTTTGTTTGTTTGCTTATTGTTTTTTGTGTGTTTGTTTGTTTTTAATAGGCACTGGGAACTGAATTCGGGACCTCCCATGTGGGAAGCAGGTGCTTAACTGCTTGAGCCACACCTGCTCCCCAGTTTTCTATGTCTTTTAAATTATTTGTTTAGTAGTGTATAGATTTTGTTTGCATGGTATTTATTACCTTTACATTTTGAACCTTTATTTCTCATATTATAAGCTTTAAATGCTGAACAGTTTGTAATCCAAAAACTTCCAACAAAGAAAACCCCAGGACCAGCAAGTTTCACTGGAAAATTCTACCAGATGTTTAAGGAAGAGTTAAGACCAGTCCTTCTCAGACTCTTCCAAAAGATATGAGAGAAACACATCCTAACTCATTTCTTGAGGGTAGTATCACCTTGATACCAAAACCAAAGCAATCACAAGAAAAGAAGACTGCAACCCTATATCCCTTGTGAATGTAGATGCAAAACTCCTCAACAAAATGCTAGCAAATGGAATCCAACAGCATAGAAAAAGGATTATATGCCATGACAAAGTAAGATATATCCTAGGAATGCAAGGTTAGTTCAATATGTGAAAATCAATGTATATACCATATTAATAAAATAAAGGGGGGGAAACCCTCATAAGCATCTCATTAGATGCAGAAAAAGCATTTGACAAAATCCCACACCCTTTCATGATTTAAAAAAAAAAGCCACTTAACAAACTAAGAATAGAAGGGAACCTCCTCAACCTAATAAAAGGCATATATGAAAAATCCACAACAAAACATCATACTTAGTGGTGAAAGACTAAAAACTTTGCCCCTAAGATCAGGAACAAGACAAGGATGTACATTCTCATCACTTCTTTTCAACATGTACTGGAGGTTCTATTCAAGCTCTTAGGCAAGAAAAAAAAAAAAGCATTCAGATTGGAAAGAGGTAAAATTATCTCTATTTGCAGATGACATTATTGTATAAATATAAAACCTTTAAAATTCATACAAAAAATCTTTAGAGATAATAAACTAGTTCAGTAAGGTTGTAGGATACAAGCTCAATATACAAAAATCAGTCATATTCCTTATACATTTTTTAAAATATATTTTTTATTTTTTTAAAGATACTTAGATTACACAAATGCTACACAAAAAATATAGGGATTCCCATATTCCCCGCTCCCCACACCTCCCACTCTCTCCCACATAAGCAACATCCTTCATTACTGTGGCACATTCATTGCAATTGGTAAACGCATCCTGGGGCATTGCCATTGAGCATGGACCATAGTTCACATTGTAGTTCACACTCTCTCCCACACAATTCTGCAGGCTATAGGAAGATATATAATGGCATATGTCTGTCATTGCAATGCCATTCAGGATGATTCCCAAGTCTCAAAAAAGCCCCTGCATTACACCTCTCTTTCCTTCCCCCTTCCCCTAGAGCCTCCAGTGGCCACTGCCTCCACATCAATGCTGTAATTTCTTCCATTGCTAGAATCATACCAAGTCTATTGTAGAATACCAGTAACTCCACTCTAGTCCATAGTTCATTTCCCAATCCTGAGGATCTTGGGATGGTGATGTCCACTCCACCTCTAATTGAGAGGGGGCTTCGATCCCATACAGCCGATGGATAGGACTCTCTTGCTTGCAGTTGTAGGCTCTTTCATTTCCTTGGTATGCTGGTTGTCAATCCTCACCTCCTTGTTAGTTGTCCTGGGTGAGTCCAGTGAACTGGATAGTAGGTGTTACAACTCCACTAAGGCTCAGGGCCCAGGTGGCACGTGGACAGCTAAAAGATTCAAGTCTCTTGGACATACACCTGCCAACTCCAGCACCAAGTATAAGTTCAAATAGAAGGGACAGATGAGCCATGTGTAGAGAAGCCATAACTGTATACTTGTAATGAACAATCAGAGAATGAAATTAAGAAAATGGCATCAAAAAGAATAAAATACTTAGGAATAAATTTAACAAAAGAAGTACAGAACTTGTACACTGAAAACTACAAAACATTATTGAAAGAAATTAAAGAAGACATTTTAAATGGAAAGACATCCCATGTTCATCGATCGGAAAACTTAATATTGTTAAAATGGCAGTACTCCTCAAATTGATCTACACACTCAGTGCAATCCCTACTAAAATTCCAACTGCCTTTTTTTCATAAATGGACAAGCTGATCATAAAATTCATGTGGGAATGGAAGAGACCACAAATAGCCAAAACAATTTTGAAAAAGGAGAACAGAGTTAGAGGAATCCCATTTCCTGATTTCAAAAGTTACAGTAAGTCAGAAAATGTGGTACTGGCATAAAGACAGAAATAGAGACCAATGGAATAGAATTGAGCATCGAGAAATAAACCATATGTATGTGGTCAGTTGATTTTTGACTAGGGTGCCAAGTCCATTCAATGGGGAAAGAATAGTCTTTTCAACAAATGGTGCTGGGACAACTGGAGAGCACATGCAAAAAAAAAAAAAAAAAAAAGAATTTGGACCCCAACGTCACTCCATATGAAAAAACTAACTCAAAAAGAATCAAAGACCTAAACGTAAGAGCCAAAACCATAGTTTTAGAAAACTCTTGTAAAGAAACATAAGAAGTAAATCTTCATGACCTTGGATTAGGCAATGTTTTCTTTTTGGAGTAATGAAATTGTTCTAAAAATTTTTTTTGTGGTAGTGAATGGACACCATTGTGATTATACTAAAAGCCATTGATAGATTATATGGTATATGAATATATCTCAATAAAACTGCCTTAAAAATAAAAGAATCAAAGACCTAAGTGTAAGAGCCAAAATTATAAAACTCTCATAAAGAAACATAAGAAGTAAATCTTCATGCTTGTGGATTAGGCAACAGCTTCTTATCAACAAAAGCACAAGCAACCAAATAAAAAAAATAGGTAAATTGGACTTCATCAAATTTAAAAGCTTTTCTGATTCAGAGGAAAAGACAACTTACAAAATGGGAGAAAATATTTTCAAATTATATATCTGATAAGGGTCTAGTATCCAGAATATATAAAGAACTCTTAAAACTCAGTAATAAAAAAAAATAATTAAAAAATTGGCAAAGGATTTGAATACACACCTCTCCAAAAGGCCAATGAGCTCATAAAAAGATCCTTATTCAACATCATCATTAGTCATCAGGAAAAAGCAAATCAAAACCATGATGAGATGGATGCCACTTTACTCTACTAAAATGGCTAAACTAAAAAAGACAGACAATAACAAGTGTTGGTGAGGATGTGGAGAAAGTAGGACTTTCATACATTGCTGGTAGAAATATAAAATGGTATAGCTATTGTGGAAAAATCAGTTTGGCAGTTCCTCAAAAAGTTAGACATAGAATTACCATATGATCCAGTAATTCTCCTCCTAGATATATACCCAAGAGAATTGGCAATATAAATTCACACAAAAACTTGTGCACAAATGTTCATAACAGCACTATTCAGAATAGTGAAAAGGTGGAAACAACCCAAATACTCATCAACTGATGAATGGATAAACAAAACATGGTATAGCTATACAATGGAATTCAGCCATAAAAAGAATGAAGTACTGATGCATGCTACAACATGGCTGAGTCTTGAAAACATTATTATGCTAAGTGAAAGAAGCTGTCACAGAAGACTGCATATTGTATGATTCCATTTATATGAATTATCCAGAATCGGCAAATCATAGGTTCAGAAAGCAGATAAGTGGTTGCCAGGGTCTTTGGAGAAGGGGATGTAGGGAGTGACTGCCTAATGGGTATGGGGTTTCCTTTTGGTTTGATAAAAATGTTCTGGAACTAGATAGAAGTGATGGTTGCACAACATTTTTAATGTGCTAAATGACATTGAGTTGTGTACTTTAAAATGGTTTAATGGAAATTTTTTATATGTATTTTACCATGATAAAAACACAACATAATGGTTAATGATAGTAATTACAGTGTATACATGTTCTTATTTCCTAATTTAATTTCACTTATATTTTTATACTTCTGATTTCTTATTTGTTGAATAAAAACTTGTTTCTCAGAAACAAAAAAAAATGGAATAAAGTATTGATACATGTTATGACATGGATGAACCTTGAAAACAAGATACTAAGTGAAAGAAGCCAATAACAAAAGGCCACATATTATATGATGCTATTTAAATAAAATGTCAAGAGTAGGCAAATCCAAAAAGACAGAAAGATTAGTGGTTGCCAAGGGCTGGGAGGAAGAGGGAATTGGGAGTTAGTATGTTAATGAGTATGGAGTTTCTTTTTGGTGATGGTTGCACAACCTTTTGAGTAAACTAAAAACCATTGAATTGCACACTTTAAAGGGATAAATTTTGTGGTATGTGAATTATATCTTAAAGCAAAAGAGCAGTTGCAGGGTTGGGATTTCAGGATCCAGAGCCAGAGATTCCTCTAAGAGGGTTACAATGAGTGAGTTCAAGATTGAAGATTGAACCATGTGCTAAGGAGGACCTTAGAGCTTCAAAAAAGGATATCCAGTATAAACCTTAGGCATAGGATTTGCTGTGAAGACAGTCTAGGAATTACTAGATGGATTAGTATTAGAAAACCTGGCAGCATTGTCAACCATCAGACTAAATTCTAGGTTGTTTGGTGTAATATTCAGGCTTAAGAGAACTGGAAAGTGATAATTCTGTATCAACCAAATAATTCAGGCATCTTCTCCTCCAGGAACACTTCCATGCCCTTCTCTGCCTGTTCCCCAACCCCATTCCCTAGCACTCCTAACAGCCCATGCTAACCTATATTATTGCCCTTACATTAGACTGAAAATTTTTTAATGTTTGCTTCTCCCACTAGGAATAGGAGTCCCAAGATGGTCAGGGATGATATATTCCTCCTCTGGTAACCCTAGGACTTTGTACAGGGCCTGAGACATGATGAGAACTCTGTCAATGCCTGTTAAACCAAGGGATAATTTAAGAGATTACAGGAATTTTTCATTCAGAACAAAAAAAGTGTTGATACTATATATATTTTTTAATTTTTCATTACATGGTAACGTGTTCACTATTTGTAATAGTTGGTAACACCTGTATGTTTTGATGAGATGATTTTGTCATAAGTTATAGTTATCAGGCTCACTCCTACTAAACTGTAAGTCTCTTGAAGTCAGTGATTGTTTTACTCATCTTTTTATTTGCCCTTTCCCCACAATATCCAGCACACTAGCTTCTATGCAGCAGATGCTCAATAATGATTTATTAATTTAAATTTAACTAGGCAAGATTAGGAAAGTTTGGCTTGGAAAAGAGCCTCAGATCTCCTTAAGAATAGGTGGTGGAACTGACTTATGAGGGAGGCCTGGGTTTCTGTGTTTGGCAGTAATGTTGGTACAGGATGAGGACCAACATAGTGGAAACATAGTCTAGGAATTACTACATGTATTATGGATGGAGAACTCAGGAGTTACTTGTCATGTTACTTCCAGAAATCTTGAACACCTGGGGATTTCCATTTTTATTCTATTTTTTTGATTCTTTGACTACAAAAGACAAAATTCCATTTGAAGACATACCCTCAGAAAGAAAGTATGAGGATCTAGTGCAGTCTCCACTAGCAGCCAGCATCCAAAGCTCATCTACAGAAGGGCATCCTTCTCATCATTTCACTTTGCTTTTTTCAGAACAAGAGAGATATTTACAAGCCAACAACAGAGAATTCAATGCACTATTTGGATATCCGGTGAGTGTCAGGTGTTTGGCTATATCGAAGGGGGCTGGCTTTCTCACATAATATTCCCTTCTCTTGGTGGTACAGATAATTCGTTGCAGATATGGATCCTAAAACATAGTTTCTACTTTCTTTCAAGCTCCTACAATGGTTGCTGGTGCAGTGAGGTTTTAGAAACCAAAATTAATCCAGTGACCTAAGCTCAGGGGAGAGCATGTCTTTTAGATTTTGAGTTTTAGATGTAACTCCTAGAAAAGAAATGATTTCTAAAGAAATCACGTAAAGAGAGCAGAGGTTTATGGCTCTATACGAAACACATTCGGCAACTTCGAATGTCACAAGAATCAGTAATATGTAGGAAATAATCCTAGTTAGCCATAGAAGAAAAGCTTAAAATCACAGAAACATAATCTGAGGAATATCTGTTAGACATATATCCCCTACCCCCAGCTCATACTCTTTGAAACCAGAAGATTCGATTTTAATTTTTGATAGTATTTTCAAAATAGCAATAATAACATTTTTGATACTATGTGCCAGGTACTGTGTTAAAACTGTACAATCATTACTTCATTTAACCCCTAAAACAATCCTAACCGTAACACATTGCCCAAGATTTTATAACACTAATTCCATTCCCCAAAAATAACCACATTTAATAATTTGTTGTGTATCTTTCTAAATATTTTTGCGTATCCATCTATATCTACAACTACATTTTATCTATGTAAGTAAATTTATCTACATATATATACTTTTTCTTACACAAATGAAAACATAGTTTAACAATTTTCTTTTTTCACTTAGACATCTTCCATGACAGTATATGTACATCTATCTTATTCATTTAATAGCTCCGTAGTTTCCCATTATATTGATGTACCTTAAATTACTTAACCAGTCTTTTATTGATGAACATTTGAAATGTTTTCAGTATTTTTCTATGATAAATTGTCCTGAATTAACACCATTGTATGTGTATTTTGGCACCTTAGTGTGAATATATCTTTTGAGAGTTTCCTAGAAGTGAATTGGCTGGATCAAAAGGAAAATACATTTAAAATTTTTATACTTATTGTCAGATTGCACTCTAAAAGAATGTATCCATTTATATTTCTACCTGTAGTAATGACTGCCCATTTTTCCACATGCCTGCCAAACAACTTTTGTTGTCTGTCTTTCCTTAATTTTGAGTGAGAGTCATAATCTTTTCATATTAATTAGCCTTTTGAATTTCTTTTTCTGGAAACTACCTATTAATGCTCTTTGCCCATTTTCTATTGGATTGTTTATTTTTCACTTATGAATATTTATGAATAAGTAACTCATAAAAGGATATGTAGTGAAAAGTCATTCTCTAACACCCCGTATCTGCCTATATCTACTCCCTATAGGGAATCACTTTTGTTAGGTTCTCATGTATTTATCACTACTTCTTTTTACAAATAAAGCAAATACAAATATATATTCTTGTTTCCCTACTTTCTTACACTATTCTGTACCTTACTTTTTCCACTTAAAATATATCTTGGAGATGTCCTCATAATCAGTATATAACTTTTCCTTCTTTTCTTTTTCAGCTACTTAGTATTTCCTATGCAGATGTAGCATCATTTTTTTTTTAACTAGTCCTTTATAAATGGGTAATTTGGCCATTCCCAGTCATTTTCAATTAGTCACATATATATTTGTAGTTGCTGGGGGATATTAGAATTTGTGATTTCTGTGATAGAGAGGTTCTGGATAATAACAGTGTTCAGAGTATGGCCATGGGAGTAGATTTTCTGTCTCTCCATCTTTAATACCTGAATAAGATGCACTGTAGTGCAGTAAAACTAGGTTTTGGCAACAGATAAATCTGAGTTTGAATTACAGTGCTGCTCCTTAGGCAAGTTATTTAACTTCTCGGATTTTCAATTCCCTCATCTGTAAAATGGGCATAATACCATTCGCCTTACATGGTGGTTGTGGAAATGAAATTAATTATGGTTGTGGAAAATGCTAGTTCTCTTTTTCCAAGAAACTATTACCCCTTGATAAAAGGTACATGTCATATTCATCTCTGTGTCTTCAGTTCCTATCACAATGTTGGCACATACCTGGCATTCAGTAGATAATTTTGAATAGTTGATGAGCAAATAAACAGATATGGCTGATTATGAATTTAACAATCATTTCATTTCTCTGGCTCTGACCATTGCTCATTCTCTCTCCTGTTTCTCTGATCTCTTCAACTCTTATTCCTTTTCATCTTCCCCATCCCTAACTACTGATACTCATTATATCCTTGGCCTTCCATTCTCCTTTATTCCCCCATTCAGCCTTAAGTCAGATATCGCTGCCCAAATAAATAAATAACCCAACCCAAAATCCACCACCTCCCTTGTGCTGGAATTTCACCACTACTGCCAAAAGAACTAAACACTGAGGAAGTTCATAGTTAAGCAGAAGTTTTACATTCTTGAGATACTGTTTCTGGTTTGACATTTAGGAATAGAACAAAACACTCTGGTTGCCAAGTTGCTAGAGAAGTACTGGTATTTCTTTCTTGAAGCAGAATCAGCACATGGTTTTGGTCTTTGTTTGCCTAACAAATACTATCCAAGTATTAGAAACCTGAAATACATTAATTAGCTATAAAATCAAATGGACCAATTGCTTCAGTAAGGCCTCCTTTCAAAAGATCTTTGGATTCAAATATCAGAGCCCATTTAGACATAGACACTGAGAAATTCACAGCATCTTTTGATAAAACAAGACTACTTCTATGTTAAAATAATATACTCTCAGGGTTGGAAGTACCCTTAGAGGTCATTTACTTAGAACTCTATTTAAGACAGACCCATGAGCTCTTCCAGAATATAGTTTGTCTAATTCTTTTTCAGCCTCCCAGTTTAGCCCAGCATAGGGCTGTTAACAGAGCAAGTTCTGAGAAACAGATAATGTTTGATTGGTTAACTGCATAACCATGGAGAAACACCAAAGAAATCTTAGTTTTAGCTTGGGTCTTTGAACTCCTAAGTGCTATAGCTGTTTGACCAGCTTCTCTTCCCTAGGGAAATATACCTTGGGCAAGGCTTGACTGGATAGCCTAGCTAATGTCCTGGGCAGGGGCCCAAGATTCGAGTTTTAGTCTTAGGACTGAGAGGTTTGAGTTTTCCAAGAAAAGAACTTTGATCCCCTCCCAAGGCAGGGACCAGCAAGATTCTTCATGCTTAAGTAGTATCTCTACTCCAGGGACTACAGGTGGGTTTCTTTTGTTTTGGCCTTGTAGATGGAGAAGATAGGGAAGAAGACCTGTCCTTAGAAAATTATTTGGTCTCATTCTTCTACTTTTCTAGGGCCCTTGACATCTTTTCCAGAACCTTTGACATCTGACATCATAGGAATAACGATTAAATACCCAAAGGTAGAAAGTGAGGTGGTCCTGTCAACACCTTGAGAAGAGGTAGACAAGTTCCCATTTTCATTCAGCAAAATAGCAACTTAGATGTAGGCGAAAAGTATTCAGATTCTTTCAGGACAATTAGGGGGCAAGTGATTCTCCAATGCTGATAGCAATTAGTGTAGAACCTTCAGTGGGCTAAGGTTAAAAGAGAGTTCTTTGCTTTTAGAGTCTGACATCCTTCAACACTGAAAACAACATGTAAAGGCACACCAAACTGAGTTTGCCAGGCGAAGAAAAACTGAATTAGAGAGAGCTGGAGTAGAGCTGACACAAATAGCAGACTTGCCTACTATTTAAGGCTAAGCAGGACATTAGGAGCCAGAGGGTAAGATGAAACTGAAGAATTTTTGATTCCATGAAAAGAAAGCATTTGGATTATTGTACAACTAGACTGGGGTTTAGGAAACACTATAATCACAATTCTGCAATAACTCTGCGGTCTTGGGCAAATAACTTATCCTTAGTGCTTCAATTTCCTCATCCTCAAAAGGTGATAATATAGTACTCAATAGGATTATTGTGAGGATTAAATGAGTTACTAAATATAAAACACTTAAAACAGTGCCTTGCACATAGTAAGTACTCAACAAGTGTTATTATTGGTTTTTTAAAATTATATATCCCCCCCTTTCTGCTTGTTCTTGCTGTGTTGATTTTTGCGTTCTTCTGTGTCTGCTTGTCTCCCCCCCATTGCGGGGACCCGCCAAGTCAGCTCACCGCGCGGCAGCATTGCCTGCTCACGGGCGGCTTGCCCTGCTCGCGGGCGTCTTGTCCTGCTTGCGGGCGGCTTTGCCCTGCCCACGGTGGCTTTGCCCTGCCATGGCAGCTTGCCTTCTCAAGGCGGTCTGCCCTCTCAAGGAGGCCCCAGGAACCGAACCCGGGGCCTCCCATGTGGTAAACCGGCGCCCTACCAATTGAGCTACAGTCGGCCCCAAGTTATTATTGTTGATTTTATCATTATTATTAACAATAGCATAAATAAACAAAGAACTCTTTCCAGGGCAGAGGTACATTCTACCCCCAAAGAAAGTCCCACATTGAGTAACCTTGCCCTCCTTGCATCCTCCAGGTCTCTCTAGGCCTCAGGGAGAGGGGGCGCGGATAGGGAGGAGACTCGTATACTTCTTTCATCCCTCCCTGTGGTGGGGGGAACTTAGGTGGCTTTTTCCCATTCACTGACTTTCTTGGCCTTCTTTGTTTTTATTAAGGCAGGGGGAGGAGGGTAGGTACTTGTATCAACCCAGTTTTGAACTGCCGTTTTTCCTCTTATTGTTCTTGTTTTCTTTCACTCACAGAACAATACCATCAAGACCTCAAAATATAATATCTTTAACTTCCTGCCCATGAACCTATTTGAACAGTTCCAGAGACTTGCAAATGCATATTTCCTCTTTTTACTATTCCTACAGGTATTGCCTCTTGGGACCTTTTACACAGAGTATTTTATCACCCTCTCTGTGGTCAGGTTGTATAATCAGTACTTCCTCCTCCCTACACTGAAAGATGTCTTCCCTCTTTAGGTAACAGGCAAATGGATGGCTGGAGTCTCATACCCTAGAATAACTGTGGTTAGCATTAGTCAGTGTGAAACAAGCCCTTACAAAAGGAAAGAGAAAAGGCAATTGAACCCAGGGAAGGGGAGCCCCCTCTTTATGGTTACATGGCCACAGTTTCATTTTGACCCTAGAAGACCACAGACTCTTCACCCCAAATACAACTGCAATCCCTTCTGAAATTATCAGCACCTACCAACTCCTCCTTCTTGTCCCAGCCTCCCTGACAGAAAGTTAACGTGAAGGAGTGCAGAGGAAGTAGAATGATTTAGAAAATAAGAGTGCTGGCACAAGGCAGTGAATCAGGGCAGGATAAGCCCAGATTGGAAAACAGGGACAGATCATCTCACTTCCTCTTGTGCTGAAGAGATGTGGAACTGTATGTGGTTTTCCCATGCCCACTCTTACTCCCTACTCCCCCGCACAATACTTTTTATTGTTGGGGAGATATGGCCCTTTTCCATCAAAACAAAGATAGTAAAGTTGAGGTCAGATAGGTGGCAATTTACAGTCTTCTTTTTTTTCTTCCTCTCTTGAAAAATGTTTACCTATATTTTTGGGGTCTTATAGAGGCTACAATAGTGTGACGCAACTAGAGTAATTGAA
>PVKH010010171.1:0-11188 GCA_004027955.1 Chaetophractus vellerosus | reverse complement strand
AATATGAATAATCTTGTTCTTAGGAAATGTACCCAGAATTATTACATGTTCAAGGAGCCTGATGTATACAAACCACTTTCAAATGTTTAAAAGATAGATAGGTAGGTAGAAAAAGAATGATAGGGTAAATGTGGCATAATGTTAAAATTGGTGGATCTATGGGGGAGACGTATGTTGGAGTTCTCTATATTGGGCTTGAAATATTTTTGCAAATATATTGCAAAGTTGTGTTTTTGTTTTTTTTTTTTAGGAGGTACTGGGGATTGAACCCAGGTACATGGGAAGCAGGCACTCAACCACTTGAGCTACTCCCCTCCTGTAAGTTTGAAGTAATCTCAAAATTAAAAGTTTAAATAAAAATGTGTATTAAAAAGAGGAGAAAAGACAAAAAATATTTTAAAAATAATTCTTGTTTATTTGCTAACAGTGGAATAACTCTCACAAGCATTAAAGTTAATAATATAGATGCTCAGTTTTTAAATGCTCTTGCTAAATATTATATTTTCACAATGATCATTAATATCTCAATGTTCAATATATATGTAGGGAAAGCATCGTCATTAACAATAGCAAACATGAAAATAATTTCAAATGCTTTTGTTGGCAATTTCTTTCTTTTTCTTTAGCATCTTCTTGGAAAATCTGATTAGGTCATTGCTGTTTTTAACACGAAAGTTTCTATTTGGGGAATGAGGTGTCAGTTCTGCCTCTCTCTTTGGCTGCTTGTGCTCCTTTTATGCGTTATGTTCAAACTGGAATTTCTTTGTCAGAATTATCTGACATTGTCCATTTTGCTTGAGTTAATTTAGATAACTCAAACAGAATGTAACATAATTACAGTTTGAGTTGAGAGCACACATATTCTGCAGTATGTAGCAATCCACGAAAACCCATGAAGAGTCCTTTGTGTACCTTTCTGTGCTGCAGAAAGCCTTTGTTACTGAAGGTCAGGGGCCTACAGCATACCAGGGCAAGCATGTGCACTGATGTTACTAGAGCTTAACGTTTAAGTTAAAAATAAATATAAAAGGACTGGTAGATAGCAATACAAGATGAGTTTGGAGAGGTAGGCAATGCGTTTGGGACAAGGTTGATCAGTTTTGCTTTATCCTGGTAAAAGGAACATCATCAAAGGTTTATGTAGAAAGGTGATATAATCAGATCTGTGTTTTTAAATGTCATTTGGGCTGCCATATGGAGAATGGATTGAATTGGGCAAAGATGTAGGCTGTAAGCCCATGTAGGAAACAATTATGGTGGCTCAGGATAGTGGGAAATGGGCAGATGCAAACATATTTTGGGAGTAAAATTAATAGGACTAGGTGTTAGACTAGGTTTGTGGTGGGATAAGGGAAAGGGAGGAATCTTGGTTGATTTATGGTTACCAGCTCTCATATGATACATCATTCCTTACGACCCAGGGTTCAAATGTGGCCACTTTCAGAATCATGTTCAAATCCACTCATTGGCATCCACTCTTTCTCCATGTAGAGTTTAGCTTTTGGCAGCTGTTTTTGGCAGGAATCTGACTAATTATATTGGACTCCCACTGGGCTTGATTTAAGAGACTCTGTCAAGCCAGGTAGTCAAAATCTTTTCTTGAAAACGAATGGAGTATTTAATAAGGAGAGACTTCATCAAGTTTCCATTTTCTCTCCAAAAAGCATAAAAATGTCAATAAAAGTATATAATCTGGGAATAAAAAACCAAGATGGTAAGAAATATTTGTAATATCTCCTTTGAGAAGAGGACAGTGAGCATATACATTGTCTTTGAAAATTGAAATCATCAGTAAGAAGCATAGATGATTAAGACTTTCTGAAGTGGATCATCTATTGAACATAGCCAGCTACATTTTTGCACACATCTTGTGAAAATACAGACTATCAACAATTAACTTTCTGCAACTTATGGATGAAAGTTGTGACATCACGGCAGTTCTTTGCGTGAGATTCTTTCAGCTAAGACTCAGATGGCTGGCTGAGTACCATCTTGCAAAGTGCAGTGTCTTTTCACACTTTTAATGAAAATCAACTAATAATTTAGCCTAACAATCTGGTGCTGCCTAAGAAGTCCTCTTCAGCAAGTCTGAGGTTTGTATGTGACACGTCAATTGTTGGTCTTCATTTTGCACTATTTACAGCTGGTCCCCATATTGTTCAAAGCAAGTGACATCATGAGTTTTCCCACAGATTATTAATACCAGTGGTAATAAGCTGGTGTCCATATTTTAGATGCCCTTAAGAGTCCACTCTTTTCCCCAAGAAAAGTATTAATCTGAAATCAAAATTCTTAATAGAGGCTTACCAGCAGGGACTTGTGCCTTCTGTTTGTCTTCATAAATATACACATCATGCTTTACTCCGTTAAAAGAAATCTTTAATCAGTTTTATTTATATGTTGTCAGCATGACACATTTGTTTGGCCTGCACTCTGAAAGGGTTTTATAAGGCTTTTCTTCTTCCAAAGGAAGGTTTTAATAATGAATTTTCCCTTGTATTTGTATTTCATCTAACTTGTTTTAAAGATTTATTAAAATAATCTAGATTATAATTATCTTTCAAGTCCTCAGAAACTTTATCCATTATTGTTTTCTTTTTCTCTCTCTACCTCATTCCTGCCTTTTCTCCTTCCTTCTCATCCATCTTCTGGCTCCACATCTTCCTCCCATTCTCCCCTAAGCAGTTTATCTTTGATACAGGCTAGGCCCTGAGCTAGGCAAATACCCTCTACCTGAAGATCCAATAGAGAAGGCAGCTTCAGAAACAAGAAGTTTCAATATTGATAAAAAGTGTAGTAAGAGCTATGCAGAGAAAGTATTAAGGTGGTTTATGGTGCTATCTGACTCATATCCCTTCTTCATTTTATTCATTCATTCCATTAATAAATGGGTATTGAGCCTCTCACTGTGTCCCAGTCAGACTGTACTGGGAATATAGAGCTAAAAGTCTAGGAGAGGAAACTGAAAAACATAATTGCATATGTAACCGTAAGACTGCAACTGTTATGTCATGGAAAAGTTTAGGGTCTTATGGGATCACGTAACAGAAGGAACAAATTACCTAGTTTGGGTGTTGAAGGTAGGCTTCTCCCGAGGACTTGACATATAAACTGTGACTTAAAGGATGAAGGAGAGAAAGTTAAAAAGATAGTGGGCTGTCCACGTGCCAGCTGGGCCCTGAATCTCAACAGAGTTGTAACACCTACTTTCTAGTTCATTGGATTCACCCAGGACAACTAACAAGGAGATGATGATGGACAATGACCATCCCAGGGATCAGAGAGGGTCTGCAACTGCAAGCAAGATAGTCCCATCCATCTGCCCCATGGGATCTAAGTCCTCTCTCAATTACAGGTGGAGTAGGCACGATTGGGGAATGAATGATGGACTAGAATAGACTTTCTACTATAGACTTATTGTGATTCTAGCAATGGAAGAAGTCTTGTCATTGATGTGGAGGCAGTGGCCACCGGAAGTTCTGAGGGGAGGGAGAGGGTAAAGCAGGTATAATATGGGGGCATTTTTGGGACCTGGGAATTGTCCTGAATGATGTTGCAATGACAGATACAGGCCATTATATATCTTGTCATAACTTACAAAATTGTGCGGGAGAGAGTGTCAACTACAATGTAAACTATCATCCACACTTGGTGGCAGTGTTCCAAAATGTGTTCATCAATTGTAACAAATGTACCACACTAATGAAGGATGTTGTTAACGTGGGGGAATGTGGGAGGGGTAGTGAGCAAAGCATATGGGAACCCCATATATTTTTTATGTAACATTTATATAATCTAAGTACCTTTTTTTTAAAAAAAATTAAATGTTATTTAAAAAAAAAGCAAGGTAGTAGGGAAAGGAAGTGATCTGGGCAAAGAGAACTAAGTGCAAAGGCCCTGTGATGGGGACAAAGCCAGTTCAACATGAGCTGGGAGCTCGGGACACCCCTGGCTGGGTGGGATCATGTAATTCACGCTAAGCATTTTGATCTTAATCTCAAGAGTTCTGAGAAACTATTTAAGCAGGAGATGGGCAGCATCTTTTACCTCTCAGCATAACTCCCTGGCCTTGACTTTTGACCGATTCTGCAATGGATTTGGCAGCTGAGGGATTGGAGATCAGTAGCTAGGATTTGTGTTTTAACTGTAGTTAGAATTCATATACTGATGCCCCAAGCCTGGGAAACACACCGACTGTAGAGCATGGCCTGAGGATTTAAGAAGCCTTCTTAAATATGCAGGTGCCCATGATTTGGAGGTTTTTATATTGTGAGCTTTGGGAGCTACAATCAAGCCAAGACCATTTCTTGCCTTCACCATGTTTGTTACAGTTTATGAAACACTTGAAATATTGTAGCCTTGATAAGTGAGGTTTTGGGAAAGCACATTCAGGTCAGCAAACTTCCTTTTTCTCTCTCTTTTTTAATCCGGAAGGCTTCAGTGACAGCCACACCAGCAATTAGTGAAAATAATTCCTACAAAACTGGAGTAAATGTACCATATTTGATGGAAGTTCAGCACTTTTCACACCCTCCAGCGCTTGTGTGTATGTGTATGAAGACCTTTTAGTATGGGCTAATTAAATACCACCTCACAGAGAAAGGGTACTTTGTCCCTTGAAGGTCTTTGAAATTGTTCTGAAATTAAATCCATGGTAATGTATCTGAGTCAAGCAAAAGTGCATGTCACCATGTGTGAAAGTTTGAAAATCTATTAAGCAAATACAAAATCCTCTATTGTTGCTGTCATAAGAATCTCCAACTTGAGTTCAAATCAAACACCCAAAGAGCAAAAAGGCCAGGGAGTTTTTTTCTGATTGCGTTTTCCTTATCTGAAAACTATTTTTTAAATAAATGAGTGTTGTTTTCCAAGGAGGATCATCACTTCATCTCCAATTACCTGTCAAGGTTTTTCATGACAGGGTTTTTCAGTTTTATAATCTTTTGATGTTCACAGATTGTACGCAGCAGTTACACATGCTGAGGTTATGATAGTCTACCAAATGGCATATGAATTTCTCTTTCCACTGTTACCTTCACTTGTTTAGGCTCCCAAATCAATACTCTCTGCTGTATACATAAAAAGAACAATGGGAGCTGATGCTCAAGCAGATAATTTAGCTTAAAAAGCAAGGCTGGCATTTTTTTTTTTACCGCTATTTTGGTTCTACAAGCTGAAGACTGTTTTCATTCACACATAGGAATACAGAGCTAAAATCAGCTTTAAGTATCTCTAATGAAACTGCTAAATTACGGCTACTTAAGGATTCAGCTCGCATTGAGCATCATTAAGTAATTCATAGAAAAGTTCTTTGAAACTCAACAAAAACCTTGTGAAGCAATGAAAAAAAATCATTTGTTTCCTAGATTATAGGAGTTGTCTTACATTTCTATTGTCTTCCCCACCTTCCCACCTAAAAAAAGACGTGAAAAACCCATAAATATGTAATGCCTATAAAGCCAGGGTCCATTGTATCCCATATTACTCCAGTTGCACATAAAAGAAACAGCAGTAATGACACCCCAAAATAGTCAAGAAGAGCTTTAAATCTTTCTTGAAGTCTCAGAGAATGTCAGTTATGTCCCATTTAACAATGTGCAGCGATATTTCCTCAAATTTGCCTTCTGCGTCTCAATCTACATTTATTTAATATATATATTTCTCTTTCTTTCCTTCCTGCCAATATATTTCCCTAACTGTCATCCATAAAACCCACCTGCTTGGATCCTTTGTTTTGCATTTCCCGTCTTTGCTCCCCTCTTCATTATGTGTGTCAGCTTAGGCTTTCGTATCTCTTCCAATTCTCTTGTCTATCCATTTTTAGGCACAAAGATAAGTGGACTGACAAAGTAAGTAAAGAGCTTTTCTCTTTAGTTAGGTGGAAGTGAGGTAGGGGGAGCAGCACTTCCCATATTTGAATGTGCACATGAACCATCCCGGGACCTTGTTAAATTGCAGAGTCAGATTCGGTAGGTCTGGGGTTGGCCCTTAGGCTCTCTATTTCTTATGAGCTCCCAGCTGAGCCTGCTGGTCCTGAGCCCTGGACCACATTTTGAATAGCAAGGTCTTAGAACAGTCAAGCTAGAGACCAAGACACATAAGGTGGGCGGGTAAAGAAAGTCACTGGAGACAGTGGCATATCTGACAACACAGGGCCTGACATACAGAATTCACCATATTTGGTAATTTTTTTTTTTTTTTGCCTGATGATGTTGCACACAACAAGTCTTGAACTTATGTTCCTTTCTTTCCACTTCTGGTTTCCTTGCACTTGAAACACTCCAGCAGTGCCGCATTTCTTGAAGCTACACCATTTATTCCAGACCTTCATCTGGCATGTGATTTATGCTGAATCCAGAGGCACCGATGTACTTTTGTCTGACCCTCGCAGTCTTCAGAGATTCATTCTTCACTCTCAAGTACACTCACACCCCACACTTGGCCATAGCTCACTTCTGACAAGCCAGTTTGGATCTTAATCACGGCTCCCAAAGTTTTAGTTAGCATAGCTTTATCCGTGAACTTAATCAGCAAGCTCTCCACTATATCATTTCAGCCATTGATCAAACAACAGCCACTAAATCATAGAGAGCCTTTACAGATCCCTGAAAAAGATGCCCATTCTTGATGCTGAGCCATTGAGGGGAATTAGTTGTATTTTGCTTTTAACCATTTATTTCCCTGTTTGTTTTAACTGGGTTTTCTCAAAATAACTCCTAATTAACAGTCTTTAAAAGATTTATATTTAATTACAAGTGCAGAACCTGCTTTTTATTTTTGAAATGCTAAAATTTGAAAGCACATAATATAAAAAGTGGAATTTGTCTTTATTCTTAACCTAATATAATACCACTCCCCAGAGGTACCCGTTAAATATTGTTTTCCTTCGGGAGCTTTTTAAATGTTTCCATTTTGTATAAAGCATGTTGTGTCAGGCTGACAAAAGTTCCACCATTCTGCATGTGCCTCATTTGGAACATAAAGCCTCCTTAGTCTTTTCAACCAAGAAAGAAAGTTCATGGAGGTCTGATTCTTACTATTAATACTTCGGCGGAGCATCAACACACATTACTTCCGTTTATAGCAGATGAACCTAAGATAGTCTCATGACCCAGCAGAGCCTCAAGGAGACTGGGAAATGAGGACAAGCCCATGGGTATCCAGTTTGTGTTAAATGTCTTTGACACAAGTTAAGTTGTGAGTGGTTGGAGCTCAATGCAAATAGGACTAGCTCAGATAATCAATTCTATTGTGGACATCGATACCCAAAATTACCTTTCCAACTGCACCCTGATTTCCTTTTGGGGGACCCAATTGTATGCATAACCTTTTGTGGTGACTCCATGGTTTGCTTTCTTGGTGGGAAACTCAAGCTGTGCTTCCTTCTCATCATGGAAGTGAAGGAGAGCCTAGAGGCGTCTTCTCTCAGCTTTTCTTTTAGGGGGAGAAAGTGAAGGCAATAATGAATCAGACCTGTAAAGACAAATTACATGCTAAGGTGTGCCAGTGAAAGAATAGAAGGCAAGCCTAAACTTCTCTTTTCTTTTTCTACTTTTTTCTCTTTTCATTTTCTTTTTGCTATTTTTCATTCTCCTTTCTCTCCATTAACTTCTTTTCGTGTTTTATTCCCTCCCATTTCCCTTTCCTCTCGATCTTTCTTTCCATTTTCTTCCCAGCCTATACTTTTGCAACTTTGTGGTACCCAAAGCATCTGTCTCAGGAAATCTCTATTATCCCATGCCTCTTTTTTGTCTTATTTTTCAACAATGACTTCTTCTCTAATAAAGTTTCTTCCTTCTATTTGCCTTCTCCCATACCCTTATTTTTTCATTATACAAAGAAGGAAAACTTTCTTGGCTGTGTTTTCCACAAATCAAACTGGATGTAGTCCCATTGTTTGCTGAGAAAAGGGTTACATGTGGCTTATGGGGATTGCCTTTGGAAGTTCTGCTTACCATGGGCAATGCTGTTTGGCTGTGAGGGCTGTAGACCATGATATTATTTGCCCAAACATTTGCAACAAAGGTTAATGCTGAGGCCTCCACTGTTCCACACATAATGATTGCTTTGCTCAGTTCTTGGCATCTAATTTTCATATTTTCTTTTCTTCATCTCAATTGAATTTGAGCTGGAGCTGAGCAACCCAGAAAAATCTAAATGGTTCTGTCAATTGTACACATAAGGCCAAATAGGTAAAAGCATTTTTCAGCCCCTTCAACTGTTGTCTCTACTTCCTCTTTTATCTGTTCTCTGACTGCTCACTTCTCCCCAGTATAGTCTCCCATTATTATTATTTATTTGTTTGTTTGTTTGTTTGTTTATTTTTAGGTACCGGGTCTGGGGATTGAACCCAGGACTTACGTGGGAAGCCAGGGCTCAACCGCTGAGCCACATTGGTTCCCCTGAGTTGGTTGTTTCATTTTGCTTGCTGTTTGCTTTTGTTTTTAGGAGGCACTGGGGATCGAACCCAGGACCTGTGTTTATGGGCTGGTCCATTCCTATGGGTATGAGTAACCTTTTCAATTGGACTATGTCAGTGAGGTGTGACTCAGGTTGAGTCTCCACCCTCTTGCTGGGTTAGATAAAAATTGTAGCCATACTGGAAAAGAGAGCTCTGCCATTTTTTATGTTGCCATGTAATGGAAAGGACAGGCTCAAGGAGATGAGGCCCCAGGTAGAGACAAGCCATTTGGCTGATGGCTTGTAGCTGAAATTAGGAAGAAAGTGGAGCAGCGGAGTCTGAGAGAAGAGGCCCAGTGAGAGACAAGGCCTATGCCTCGTTGCCCTCAGCTGAGCTCCAGGAGACAGTACCACTTGTCAGGGAAGGCAGAGACCAGGCAGAGATTGGAGGCCATCTTGCTTCAACATGTGGCAGCTGACTTGGGTGAGAAAACACCTCTTATAGTGTCGTGAGTTGGAGTTTTCACAGCCTTGGATCTGTAAGCTTTTACTCCAAATAAATACCCTTTATAAAAGGTAGTTTGCCTTGGCAGCCCTTTGGCAAATTAAAATAAGTACTGTTAGCAAACCAATACATAAAAGCATTTTCTACTGGAATCTGGAAAGCACTGAGCTGGCCATCAGAAGACCAGTATCACAGGTATTATGCAGATGGCTTGTATTTTACAGCAGAAAAAGAGATTTTTGTCAGAAATTTTAATCCTGTATATTCTAATAGACAAATGCCTAGACTCAAGAAATATGATCGATGCCCTTGTATTACTGTGATCAGTTTCTGTGATGAATGGCAAGCCACTAAGCAGAATCAGTTAAAACTGAAGGAAGAAACCTCAGGCTTATGTTAGATGGTGGTCCCTAAAGTCAGCTTTGAGTACTTCCTTGTACATTTCATCGTGGATCTAATTATTAGCACTGCTCAGAGTGACATACTTTGGCTAACTCAGTAAATATTGGGCATATTATTATTGAGCCAAATAAATGAAGAGAAAAAATATACCTAGAAAGATATTCTAGAAAGAAATTAAGGATGACCCAGCCCAATTTCTTTATTCTTAAACGTTAAAATTGAGGCCTATTGAAATTAAGAGTTGCCCAAGTCACACAGGACTTTCTAGACAAAATATCTAATATCAAAATCTCTGTTCTATAATATTGGTGCTTTTCAACTTCTTTAAAATCCAATTTTATATAATTTTTCCTTATAATAATTATATTTTTATATTTTTCCTTCATCCCTAGGCCGTTTATGGTAGTTGTAATAAACCCAATAAATATATACTGTTTCACACATTTACTTTTTAAAGCTTATTATATGCAAAGAATTGTGCTTGTATTTTGAATGGGTTTGGGAATAGTATAGTTGTAGTAGTTTCCTATGGTTCCTGTAACAAATTATCATAAACAATAGTTTCAAGCAGCACAAATATTTTATCTCACAACCTGTAGATCAGAAGTCTGATATAGGTCTCAATGGACTAAAGTCAAGCTGTTGGCAGGGCTACATTCCTTCTGGAGGCTCTAGGGGATGAACCATTTCTTTGCCTTTTCCACCTTCTAGAGGTTTCCCACAATCCTTGGCTTGTGGCCCCAACCTTCCTCTTCAAAGCCAGCAATATTGCACCTCTCTAGGACTTTCTTCCATAGCCACATCTTCCTCTTCTGTCTCTCTCCTCCATTTTTAAGGACCCTTGTGATAACATTGGGTCCACCCAGATAATTAAGGATAATCTCCCTATGTTAAAGTCAGCTGATTATCCAATTTAATTCTTTATGCAACCTTAATTCCCCTTTGCCATGTAACCTAACATATTCACAAGTTCCTGAGATTAGACATTTTGGGGGGACCATCATTCTGCCTACCAAAATAGTAGTTAAGAGTTTGAGTTCTGAAGCCCAACTGATTGGGTTTGAATCACAGCTATGTGACTTTGGACACTATACTTAAGTATTCTTTGATTCTATTTCCTCTTCTGTAAATGGGGATATTGATGGTTTCCTACCACCTAGGGTTTCTGTAAGGATTATAGGAATTAATTCATATTAAACACATAGTGCAGTGCCTGGCACATCATAAACTCAAGACAGAAAGAGAGAGGAAAGGAGACAAAGAGAGATTGTTTCCAAATTAAGAAAATAATATTATTCATATTGTAGTATCCTCTTTCCCCAATTAAGCTCTTCCTTCCATACCTATCCCCAAAGTAAGCATAATATGACTTGAATGCTAATCATCAACTTGCTTACTTTTGCATTAACTACGTTTATAAGTATGGTCGAAGGATTTGGGGTCCTTTGTATTTTCAATTTTTAAGTGAGCCATGGATTTCTGATTCTCAGGAGCCTGTCAAAGCAGAATGTTTTATGGGGAAAAAAAATGTCCTCAGCTGATCCAGTCAGCAAGGATGGAGAGTAGAACAGGAACTCATCATTGAGTCAGACCAGCCAAATACAGTTCCGAATATGGGCCATTTTAGCCTTAGATCGGGCTAAACTGGCAGCAGGGATCTTGGTGATGACAGCCTTAGAATTTCAATCTCCTAAGTTATACTGGTCCAGTCTGCACTGGTGGCCTTCTATGTCCGGTGCATTCACTGCACTTCTGGGTTTCTGCCCTTTGCCTTTCTCCTGTGATTGGATCTCCTCTACTCCATTTCTTCCTTTTTCTTAGTTTATTTTCTCATTTTTGATGGAATATATCCTTCGGTAGCTTTTGAAGAAAGGGTGCACA
>PVKH010010170.1:0-18402 GCA_004027955.1 Chaetophractus vellerosus | reverse complement strand
GGACTAGGGATTGCTGGCTGTGAGACATATTGTGCAGTGCCCAAGACCAGGAGGAAACTGTTTCCTAGGAAAGAGGGAACATTTGTATCCATGTGAACAGGGGAATTCCTAGGGACTGACACACACCCAAAGGGAGATGCATTAGCAGAAAGGATCACATAAGCCTCTACACTTGGGCCTGGAGCTATCCTCTCAACTCATTGTATGGATAAGTCTTGAAGGAGAGCACTTGCACAGGTCAATCTGCAAACACTGGAAAAGGTGTTTTCTTTTGTTATTCCTTCTTTTTTGTTTGCTTGTTTTCTGTTAGCTCCTGGCATTCAAGAAAAGCTCTGTCATAACACTAGATAGATAAAAGCATAAGGAACAGATGACTCAGATGCTAAATTCCAACAATAACATATTAAAATATCAAAATATCCAGGTTTCAACAAAAGTTCACAAAACATAAAAGAAAGAGGAAGTGGTGCCCAGGCAAAGGAGATTAAAGCATTAGAAAACACTGCTGATGAGGACCAGACCTGGGACATACCAGACAAAGACATTTAAAAAATGGACCTCAGTATGCGCAAAGAGCTAAAGGAAATCATGTACAAAGAACTAAAATTAGGAAAATGATAGATGAACAAAAAGAGAATATCAATCAAGATGTGGAAATTATGAAAAGTAACCAAACAGAGCTGAACACCACAGTAACAGAAATTTAAAATTCCCTACAAGGCCCACCAGCAGACTGGAGCTAGCAGAAGAAAGAATGATGAAAAGTGTACAGAGCCTGAGGAACCTGCGGGATACCATCTGAGATTCTGTGGAAATCCCAGAAGGAGAAGAAAGAAAAAAGAGACAGAAAGAATATTCAAAAAATAATGGAAAACAAACAAACAAGGAAAACAAAAGAGAACTAAACAAAAAAGAAGAAAAAAAAATGGCTGAAAACTTCCAAAATTTAAGGAAAGACAAGAATATACACATCCAAGATATTGAACAAATTCCAAGTAGGATTAAAAAAACAACCCACACAGCACCATATTATAATCAAAACGTCAAACGCCAAAGATAAAGAATTCTGAAAGCCATAAGAAAGAAGTAATATGTCATGTTCAAGGGAATTGCAATAAGACTTAGTGCTGATTTCTTATCAGAAACCATGCAGTCAAGATGGCAAAAAATTGCCAACCAAGAATTCTGTATTTAGCAAAACTATCTTTCAAAAAATGAGGGAGAGATGAAGACATTCCCAAAAAGCTGAGGGAGTTTGTCACCATTAGACTGGCATATATAAGATACTAAAGAGATTTCTGCAGGTTGAAAAGAAAAGGACAATATACAATAAATTGAAGCTGCAAGAAGAAATAAAGATCTCTGGTGAGGGCAACAACATGGGTAAATGAAAATGTCAGTATTATTGTATTTTTGGTTCGTAACTCCACTTTTTACTTCCTATAGAATCTAAAGGCAAATGCATACAAAGTAGTGAGAAATCAGCAGTTTGGACTCATAATGTAGAAACATGTAGCTGTGACAAGAACTACACGAAGGTGGGGGGATAAAGAGGTACAGGAACATAGTTTGTATGTATTATTGAAGTAAAGTTGGTACCAAAGCAAATGAGATTGTTAGAGATTTGGGATGTTAAATTTAAGCCCTACGATACCTACAAAGAAAATGGCAGAGAAAATGTAAGCTCACAGAGGTAGAAATTAGTATATAGGTAACCAGGATCAGGGAACAGGGGGAATGGAGAGTTAAAGTATAATAGAGTGTTTCTGTTTGGGGAGATGGGAAAGTTTGAGTAACAGAAAGTTGTGAGGGTACCACAATATTGTGAGTGTGATTAGTGCCACTGAATGGTATGTTTGGGAATGGTTGAGTTGGGAAAATACAGGTTGTAAATATGTTCTCACAATTAAAAGAAAAAAAAGAAAAAAAGAAAGAGCACGTAAAGAGATAAAAATTAAACACAATACATGGTCCTGAATGGGATCTAACAAAGAAAGAGAAAAGTCTCAAAGGGACATTATTAGGACACGGGGGAAAAAATGGAATAGAGACTATAAGCTTTATAGCAATGTTAAATTTCTTGAACTTCCTAAATTGAACTTAAGGTGGTTACATAAGCAAATGTACTTGCTCTTTAGGAAATGTATACGGCAGTAATAAGTGTTCGAGGAGCATTATGTTTACAAGCTACACTCTCGTGGTCAGAATATGGATTGATAAAGAGATAGTCAACTAGATGGAGAGACAGAGAGAATGATACAACAAATGTGGCAAAATGATAAAACTGGTTGATCTGGGTATTGGGGAGGGGAAAGGAATATGCTGGAGTTCTCTGTATGGGATTTGGATTAATTTTGTAACTACCCTGTAAGTTTGTAAGCATTTTGAATATAAAAGGCATAAAGGGAAGTGGATGTGGCTCAAGAGATTGGGCTTTGGCCTACCACATGTGAGGCTCCAGGTTCGGTTTCTGGTGCCTCCTAAAGAGGAGATGAGCAGACACAGAGAGTACAAAGAAAACGGACACAGAGAACAGACAGCAAATGGACACAGAGAGGAGAGCAAATGGACACAGAGAGCAGACAATGACCGCAAACGAGGGGGGAGGGGATAAATAAATAAATCTTAAAAAAATAAAGTTTAAAAAATAAAGGCATATAGATTAGAGAGAACAAAAACAGCCTTTATTCATAGATGATTTGATTGTGTTCATAGAAAATGCAAGAGATTCAACAAAGGACTAGAATTAATAAAGTCACAAGATACAAGGGTCAGTATATAGTATATTTCCATAATCTACTACAAAAATTTGAAAATAGCCTTTAAAATAGAAAGCTATTCACTGTAGCATTGAAAAGCATCAAATGCCTAGAAATTAATATAAGATGGAAAGACCTCGTCACTGAAGTCTCAAACACTGCTGAAAGAAATTAAAGAAGGCCTAAATAATTATGCTTTTGGTGTCACATCTAAGAACTCTTTGCCCAGCCCAAGATAACAAAAATGATCTCCTTTGTTTCTTTCTAAAAGTTTTATAGTTTTAGAGATTAGGCCTATGATTGATTTTTAAATAGATTTTATGTTTTAAAAACAGTTGTAGGTTTATATAAAAATTATGCAGAAGTACAGAGTTCTCCTAATATTCCTACCCCTCACACACACATAGCTTTTCCCATTACTAACATTTTATATTAGTGTAGTACATTTGTTACAATTAAATGAACAAACTTTATTAGAATTATATTATTAACTAAAATCCATAGTTTACATTAGGGTTCACTCTTTGTGTTGTATAGTTATATGAGGGTTTGTTTTTATAAATTATAAACTCAAACTTCCTGTAACAAATTTTCTTGCCAATTAATCCCATGTTTAAGAATTCCTCAATTCAGTTTATCCTTCCCATCCCATGTAAACTGCTCTATTGAAACGCTTAAGTACCAAAGTTTCTTCCATGTAATACACCAATTGAATGAACGGGAAAAAAACCTCAAATGATTATCTGACCACATGCAGAAAAAGTCCCTGATAAACCGTATTCATTCAACAAATACTAACTCTTACAGTATGTTCCAAGTATCATCCTAGTGACGTGAGATAAAATAATAAATCAAAATGAAGAAATCCCTACACTCGTTGGGCTTAATTCTAGTGCATAATAGACAGTATTTAAATACACAGTACATACTACTCAGAGTAAAAAGAACTTCTTAAGTCAATATGAAAAACACAAACCCTCGAAAAAAAGCACTTCAAAAAGAAAACTAAAAAAAATTTTTTTTTAATGAAATAAATTTTAAAATACATGCAAGTTATCAGGGAAACACAGATTAAAATCATGGTGAGCTATCATTTCATACTCACACAACAGGCAAAAAAAAAACCCAAAAAACTGAAAATGCATGGCAATGTCAAAGTTCTGGATAGAGAGCAAATAGAAGGCTTTATATCCTTCTGATGGGGTAAAAATATTTACAAAAATAATTTATCATTATATAGAATGTTAAAAGTGGACATAATTTATGAACCACCAATTCTACTCCTATGCATGCACTTTGTGCATATAGGAAACGTACAAGAATGCTCACTGCAGAATTTTTAGAAACAAAAAAATTCAAATGTCCAGAATAATTTAATATGTAGTATATTCCTACACAATGAAAGCTACACAATGTAAATGAATTACATTTTATTCAATAACATGTACGAACGTGTGGAATGAAAAAAAAGTTCAAAAACATGTAAAACTAAACAAAAATACAACATGGTAAAACTATAAAGCAAAGTAAGGGATTACATCAACTAAATTTTTAAAAGTGGTTACTTCTAAAGTGGGAGGGAAAGATATTACAACAGGGAAAGCCACATAAGGGACTTCAAACTGTGGACTTCAAACCTCATCCTTTATATGCGTAATAAATGCTTTGCAATACAAAGTTGTTATATATCCCGTAAAGTTCAAAATTTGCAAGACTTCTACAGTTGGCAGCTTCCTTTACACCCTTGTACAACTCTCTTGCCTTAAGTGTGGGCCTGGCCCTAGTGACTTGCTTCTAATGAATAGAAAATGACAAAAGTGATAGGATGTCACTTCTGAGAGATTTACAAAAAGATTCTGGTTTCTGTCTTCCTCACTCTCCCTCCCTCTCTCCCTCACTTGCCCTAAGAGAAGTCAACTGTTGTGTTGTAAGTTGCCCTATGGAGAATCCTACATGGCAAAGAATTGACATCTCTGGCCAACAGAGAGGTAAAACCTGAAGCATGCCAATAGCCAAGGGAGTTTGGAAGCCACCTCTCCCTTAGTGGAGCCTTGAGATGACTGCACTCCCAAAAGACACCTTGATTCTAGCCTTATGAAAGAACCTTGTCAGAGGACCTAGCTAAGCTGCATCCAGATTCTTGACCCATAGAAAACGGTAACAACTGTTTGCTGTTTTAAAATGCTAAATTTGGGAATAAGTTGTTACATGGCAATAGAAACTAACATACCTAATAGTACAGCAAAATGATTCAAACATTCTAATGCATGATCAGAAAATATATAACTAGGACAATAAACACGTTTACAAGCTTTGACTTGAAATTTGTACTCTGAAGAGACGTCATTTTCCTTATGGATTTTTTTGGTTGTTTGTTTTCCCTCTCTATGGCATTTTTCAAAGGTTACACTGCAATGCCATTTTTATAACAAGAAATTGTTAAATTAAACGGCCAGAGAAAAGGCTAAGCAACTCAAGGTATCTTAACTAACAACAATTATGCAGCAATTAATAGATGGAATGATGACTCCAAAACTACATAGAAACATTAGCTGAAATAACAGTAAGTGGAAAAGACATCATGCAAATTAGCATTACAAACGTATTACTATGGAGAGTCAGGTTATGCAGCACATAGGCAAAGGATCACATTCTAATTTATAAGCCTTAGTACTTTATAATGTCTCAGCTCCATTTCTTTTTCATCTGTAAGTCAGGGATAAGATTCCAACTCTAGAAAATCAAATGAAATAATACAAATGCAAGTCCCCTAAAATTTTAAGAAACAATAATAGCAATTATCCTTTACTGAATGTCTATTATATATCCAGTGCTATATTATACTCTCAAATTATATTAGATCAATGTGGTTTTTTCCCCCCAACAAATTGGAGGTATAATTTACATACCACAAAATTCACACATTATAAATATACAATTTAGTGATTTTTAGCAAACTTATACAGTTGTGCAACTATTACCATAGTCCAGCTTTAGGATATTTATGACATTTCCATTACCCAAAAAAGCTGCCCATACCAGTTTGCAATTAATACCCACTCCCAAACCCAAGTCAAGGTGACCACCAGTCTGCTTTCTGTTTTGATAGATATGCCTTTTCTAGCCATTTCATATACTTGGAATTATAACAAATGCAGTCTGTTGTGTGTAGCTTCTGTTTGTTTTTTTTGAGGTACCAGGGCTGGGCATTGAACTCGGGACCTCATATGTGGGAAGCCAGCGCTCAACCACTGAGCTACACAGGCTCCCCCAGTTGGTTTTGTTTGTTTGTTTGGTGGTGGTGGTTTTGTTTTTAGGAGGTACCTGGGATCAAACTGGGACCTCGTATGTGGGAAGCAGGCGCTCAAATGCTTGAGCTACATTTGCTCCCAGCCTCTTTCATTTAGCGCAGGGGTCAGGAAAATTTTTCTGTAACGGATCAGATAAAAAATACTTGCAATTATGCAAGCTGTATGTCTCTGACACAACAACTTAATTCTGCTGTTGTAGCAAGAAAGCAGCCATAGAAAACAGGTAAACAAATGGGCATGGCCACACTTAGATTGGGCCTGAAGACCATGCCATAATTTTCCAACTCCTTAGGTTGCTAAATATAAATTCCACTGTATGACTATAACACATTTTATGATGCATTTACCAATTTTTAGACATTTGGATTGTTTCCAATTTTTTGATATTATGAAAAATGCTGCTATGAACATTGGAATACATGTTTTGAGGACATTATATTCATTTCTCTTGGGTAGACTGGAATTGTTGAACCATATAGTAAACCTATGTTTAACTTTTTAAGAAAGTGTCAAACTGTTTTCCAAAGCAACTGCACCATATTACATTCTCAAAAGCAGTGTTTAAAGATTCCAGTTTTTCTATATCCTAGTCAATACTTGGATATGTCTGTGTTTTTCAGTATAACCATTCTAGTGGGTATATAGTAGTGTCTCATTGGGAATTTAATTTGTATTTCCCTAATAACTAATAATGTAGAACCATGTTTCCTGTGCTTATGAGTCATTTATGTATCTTCACTGTGAAATATGTATTCAAATATTTTGTCCATTTTTAAGTGAGTGGTTTATCCTATTATTGCATTCTAAGATTTATATAATCTAAATATAAAGCTCTTTAAAAGATACATCCATTACAAATCTTTTCTCCTGGTCTGTGGCTTATCTTCATTTTTTAAAATCATATCTACTGAAGCACAAAGTTTTAAATTTTGATGATGTACAATTTATCAATTTTTCTTTAATGAATTATGCTTTTGGTGTCACATCTAAGAACTCTTTGCCTAGCCCAAGATAATGAAAATTATCTCCTTTGTTTCTTCCTAAAATTTTTTACAATTTTAGAGTTTAGATTTATGATTAATTTTTTAACAGATTTTGTTTTAGAAACAGTTGTAGGTTTACAGAAGAACAAAGCGGAAAGTAGAGTTCCCCTATACCCCCACCACCCTACACCCACAGTTTTTCCTATTATTAACATCTTACATTAGTGTAGTACATTTGTTAAAATTAAATGAACAAAATTTATTAGAATTATATTATTAACTAAAGTCCACAGTTTATATTAGGGTTTACTCTTTGTGTTATATTAGTTATTTGCTCATTTTCTGTGGTAACACATATACAACATAAAATTCCCCATTTTTAACCACACTGACTATATAATTCAGTAGTTTAATTACATTCACAATGTTGTCCTACCATCACCACCATCCAATACCAAAACTTTCCTATCGCCCCAAATAGAAAGTCTATCCCCATTAGACATTGATGCCCCCATTCTACCAGCCCCTGGTAACCTATACCCTACTTTTTGTCTCTATGAATTTACATGGTCTAGTTATTTCATATAAGTAAGATCATACAATATTTGTCCTTTTGTATCTGGCTTACGTCACTCAACATGATGCCTTCAAGGTTCATCCATGTTGTAGCATGTATCAGAAATCAATTCCTTTTATGACTAAATAATATTCCATTGCAAATATTATTTTGTTTACCCATTCATCCATGGATGAACAACTGAGTTATTTCTACCTTGTGGCTTTTGTGACTAATGCTGCTATGAACACTGGTGTACAAATATCTGTTTGAGTCCCTGCTTTCACTTCTTTTGGATACATATGAATCATTTTTTAGTTGATTGTTGCATATGGTGTATTAGGTAAGATTCTACCCAACGTTCATTTCTTTTCCATGTGGATATCCAACTTTCCCAGCAACAGTTAAAAAACTGAATTGAAGTGAATTAAATTGAATTGACACCTTTGTTGAAAATCAATTGATCATGAATGTAAAGTTTATTTCTGGACTTTGACTTCTATTCCAATTATCTATATGATTCTCTTTGTATAATACCACATATTATATTTTATAGTGAGTTTTTAAATCTGATAGTTATATTTTACAGTGAGTTTTTAAATCTGATAGTTAAATCTCTGTTATTCGTTTTCAAAATTGTTTTTGGCTAGCCTAAATACTTTGCATTTCTGTATTTTACAGTTAGCTTGTCAATTTCACAAGCACACAAAAATCCTGTGGGATTTTAACAAGGGCTATGTTTAATTTATAGGTCAATTTTGAACATTATTGACATAAATGCCATCATGATAATAATGTGTCTTCCAATCCATGAAGATGGAATGTCTATTTGTTTAGATCTTAATTTCTATCAGCAATTGTTGTAGTTTTCAGTGTGTAAGTGTCACATTTCTTTAAATTTATTTTAAGTATTTTTTCCCTTTTGATGCTTTGTAAATGGACTTGTTTTCATCTGAATCATTCATTTCTAGATTTTATATTGATCTTGTACCCTCTAACCATGCAAAACTTGTTTAGTAGCTCTAATTGTCTTTACATAAATTCCATGAGACTTGTTACCTATAGGATCTTATGACAGCTACAAAAATAATACTGTCTTAATTCTTCCCTTCCAATTTGGATGGTCTCAATTGCAGGGAAGGGGGCATGCTTACGGCACTGGCTAAAACCCTCAGTTTATTGAATAGCAGTAGTGAGAGCAGATATTCTTACATCATTCCTAATCTTACAGGGAAAACATTCCTTCTCTCATTTCAAGTATATTAGCTATAGGTTTTTCACAGTGCTCTTCTATAACTGGTTTGCTGAGTTTTTACCAGCAATGGATTCCAGATTTTGTAAAATGTTTTTCTGTATCTATTAAGATGACTGTATGGTTTTTTGTCCTTTCTTCTATTATGGTGTATTACATTGGTTGATTTTTGGATATTAAACCTACCTTGCATTCCTGGAATGAATCAGATTTTGTCATAGTATAAAATCTTTCTGATATGATTCTCATTTAGTTTCCTAAAATTTTGTTAAGGATTATTGTGGCTATATTCATAAGTGATATTAGTTCACAATTTCCTTTTCTTATGATTGCTTTGTCTGGCTTTGGAATCAAGGCAATAAGGGCCACAAAAATCAGCCTGGAATGTTTCTTCCTCCTCTACTTTCTGAAAGGCTTTGTAAAGCATTAGTATAATTTCTTCTTTAAGTTGCTGATATAATTCACCAATGAGAAAATCTGGATGTGGGGTTTTTATTATGGGAAATTTCTTTTGTTTGTTTGTTTTTATGGTAATATTTTAAATAATGAATCCAATTTCTTGGCTATAGGACTATTCAGATTTTCTATTTCTCCTTGATTCAATTTTGGTAATTTGTGTCTGTAGTGGTTTGGTGCTATGTACCCCAGAAAAACATGTTCTTAAATGTAACCCATTCCTGTGGATATGAACTCTTGTAAATGGGCCATTTCAATGAGGTTAGTTCACTTAAGGTGTGGCCCAGCTGAATCAAGATGGGTGTTAATTCTATTACTGAGGGCCTTATCAGGAAGGTCACAGGAAGAGAAAAAGACACAGGGAACAGCCTGAAGCTGGAAGTCAAAAGAACCTGGAGGAGAAAAGATAAGCCAGGAGGGGCTGCCATGTGCATTGCTATATGACAAAAAAGCCAAAGACCAAGGATCACTAGCATCCAGCCCAAAAGGCCACAGTCTTCTGAGAGAGAGCATCGCCCAGTTGACATCTTGATTTTGGACTTCCCCTAACCTCAAAATTGTGAGCCAATAATTCCTATTGTTTAAGCAAACCCACTGCATGGTATTTGTTTTGACAGCTGGAAACTTAAACAGTGTCTTTTTCTAAAAATTTGTCTACTTCATCTAACTTGTGTTATAAGGTTATTCATAATATTCCCTGCATTAGTCAGTCAAAGGGGTGCTGATACAAAATACCAGAAATCGGTTGGTCTTTATAAAGGGTATTTATTTGGGGTAGATGTCCACAGTTACCAGGCCATATAGCATAAGTTTCTTCCCTCACCAAAGTCCATTGCCACATGTTGGAGCAAGACAGCTACCAACATTTGCCAGGGTTCAGGCTTCCTGGGTTCCTCTCTTCCCGGGGCTGCGTTTCTCTCTGGGCTTAGCTCCTCTGTTTCCTCCACAAGGTCAGCTGTAGACTATACGGCTCTCTAAGGCTTTGCCTCTCTCCACAAGGCCAGCTGTGAACTCTCAGGCGAACGGCTCGTCTCTATCCCGGGGCCTTCTCTACTTCCTCACCAAAACTGCTCCAACTCTGTTCTTTGCCATGCCTTTTATATTTGATTCCCACCCTACCAAGGGGTGGGGCTCAACTCCCTACTGACGTGGTCCAGTTAATGCCCTAATCATAACCTAATCACGCCCAGATTAGCAGACTAGTTTACAAGCATAATCCAATAGCAATTTTTGGAATTCATAATTACATCAAACTGCCAAACTGCTACATTCTCTTATAATTCTTTTCATTTCTGCTAGATTGGTAGTGATGCCCCTGCTTTCATTCCTTATTTTTATAATTTGTGTCTTTCTTTCTCTCTCTTCAGTCTAGCTAAGGATTTGTCAATTTTGATTTTTATCAAAGAACCTACTTTTCATTTGACTGATTTTTCTGTATTGTTTTTCTACTTCAATTGATTTCTGCTAATATTTATTATTTCCATTCTTCTGCTTGCTTAGGGTTCACTTTGCTCTTCTTTTTCTGGTTTCTAAAGGTAGAAGCTTAGGTACTTGAGACTCCTTTTTTATTATAATATAGGACCTCAGAGTTACAAATTATACACTAAGCACTATTTTGGCTGCATGCTATAAATTTTATTGTTTGCTTTAATTTACATTTAGTTCAACATATTTTCCAATTTCCTTCATGATTTTATGTTTGATCCCTGTATTTAGCAGTATATTACTGAATTTCCAAATATTGCTGTGTTTCCCAGGTTACTTTTGGTTGTTGATTTCTAATTTAATTCTACTGTAGTTGGAAAATACATCTGTATGTTTATTTCCAGTCCTTTTATTTATTTATTTTTGTTACATATACCCCCCACACACACTTGCTCTTGCTGTGTTCATCTTCTTTTGCATCCTTCTGTGTCTGCTTTTTGTCTCCCCCCGTTGCGGCGATGCGCCGAGTCAGCCCACTGTGCAGGCGGCCTGCCCCACTCATGGGCAGCTTTGTTCCGTTCCCGGGCGGGTTGCCCTGCCCGTGGCGGCTTTGTCCTGCCTGTGGCGGCTTTTTGCCCTTCCCACGGCGGCTCTGCCCCGCCCACGGCGGCTTTGCCCTCTCAAGGCGGTGTGCCCGCTTTGGAAAGGTCCCCGGGAACCGAACCCGGGGCCTCCCATGTGGTGAACCGGCACCCTATCTACTGGGCTACAGCTGGCCCCTCCAGTACTTTTATATTTGCCAAAAATTAGTTTATGTATGGCCTAGCATATGGTCTATCTTGAAGAGTGTTCCATGAGTGCTTGAAACAAGTTGTATTATGAAGTCATTGCATGAATGTTTTATAATTATCACCTGGTCAAGTTGGTTAAATATTAAGTCTTGTTTACCCTTGCTGATTTTCTGTCTGAATATTCTAACAATATAGAGAAATGGATACACAAATCTCCAATTATTATTGTTGGATTATCTTCTACTCCTCTCAATTCTGTCAGTTTCAGGTTCATGCAGTTTGAAGTTCTGTTATTAGGTGCATATATAATTATAATTGTTCTATCCGTTAAATGTATTGGCCCTTTCACCATTATGAAATATCCCTCTTTGCCTCTAGTAAAATTTCTCTTAAAAAGTTTATTTTGTCTGATATTAATATTGCTTCTCCAGCTGATATGGCTATTATTTACTTGGCATCCCTTTTTCTAATCTTTTATTTTCAAAATATTTCTGTCTTTCAATTTCTTTTACAGGAAGCATAGGTATATCTTGATTTTCTAATCTCTAAAAAACAATGCCTTTCAAATGGGATGTTTAGACCATTTTCATTTGATATAGTTATTGGTATGGCTGTGTTTACATTGGGCATTTTGCATTTTGTTTATTATATGTCTCCTGTCTTTTTTGTTCCTATGTTCCATCCTTAATGGTTTACCATATTAATTCCTGATTTATTTTGTTGTATATTTTCAACAGCTTTGAAGAAATATATCCTACATACCATACAATTCATCTAAAATAAACAATTCAATGGTTTTTAATATATGCTCAAATATGTACAACCATCTCTACAGTCAATTTCAAAACATTTTCACCTCTTCATAAAGAAACCCTGTACCCTTTAGCTATCACCCCACTAATCCATTTCCCTCAGCCCAAAGCAATGATTAATACTTTCTGTATCTATAGATTTCCCTATTCTGGACATTTCATATGAATGGAATCATGTAAGATGTGGACTTTTGTGGCTGGCTTTATTCACTTAGCATAATGTTTTTGAGGTTCAACCATGTTATAGCATGTATCACTACTTCATTCTTTTGTATTGCCAAATATGCGACCATATGGATATATCATATACATTCATCAGTTTACAAACATTTGAGTTATTTCCATCTTTTGGCTATTACAAATAATTCCTCTATAAATATTTGTACAATTTGGGCAATTCCCCATGTGGGCATATGTTTTCATTTCTTTTGGGTATATAACTAGGAGTGGAACTGCTGGATCATAAAATAGTTCAATGTTTAATCATCTGAGGAACTGCCAGGCTGTTTCCTAAAGTGACTGTACCCTTTTATATTCTTAAGGGAAGTGCATACAAGTTGCATGACTGGGAGCTAAGCAGTAGGGAACCCCTACCTCTCAACTGCACTTGCCTGACATTTAGCATCAGCAACCAGTGATAGTGCCACAATGAGAAATGCTGAAGCCCTGCTCCTCCTAGGAAGGAGGCCCTCCAAAGTGAAAGCTAGCAAGAGAGGGAGACCTGTTTTTTTGGCTGCACCACTCTACAATGAAGGCTCTGCTTCACTGAGCCAAGACGGGAGAGGGCAGAGCGGTCTTAGTTCACACTATGCAGAACATCACTTTTCTTACTGAATTTTCACAGCTTTTTTTTAATAGGTGTTTCTTCCTTTGCTGTATGCCCATAGACCATTTCCATGGGTTTTAAATGGTAGATTTAAAAAAATTTTTCAACAGTTTCACTGTCAAGTCCTCACCAACAGGTGTTCTTATCAGATTTTTTTTTTTACTCTATTCATCCTAGTAGATGTGAACTGGTATCTCACTGTGGTTTTGATTTGCATTTCCCTGAAGACTAATGAGGTTGGCCATCTTTTCATGTGCACATTGGCTATTTGTATATTTTCTATGGAGAAATGTCTACAGGCATACCCTAGAAGTATTGTGGTTCAGTTTCATATTACCGCAATAAAGCAAATATTGCATTAAAGCAAGCCCCACGAATTTTTTGGTTTCCAAGTGCATATAAAAGATATGCTGCTGGGAGTGGATGTAGCTCAGTGGATGAGAGCCTGCCTCTCTATTCATAGATGACAAGAAAATACAGGCTAAACTGTAGGCTGGCTAGCTTGCAGTAGAGAATGAGGAAAATGACAGCTGGGAAGAGCTTGCCTAAAGCAAAAAATTATACACTGACTTCAAGAGCTATTTAAAGGTGCCTCAAATTGATTGGACTTGATTTCTCTAGTTTGTAGAGCAATTTATACACCACAGCATTATTGAAAACAGTTGTCAATTCATGGAGCTTAACAGTTGGGTGGGGTCAGGGAAAGAGGAGAAGCAAGCCCTGCCAAAACCACTGACATCCCATAGTGACTGTGGGCATACCCAAGCTGCACCCTCCTGAGGAACAACATCAGACACTTAACTACTTGAGCGGCATGGAGAAATCGATTTCAGAAAAAGATTCCAGCTTGTCACTAAATAAAGTAAGCAAATAAGATTAATAATTACAATATATTATTTGAAATGTCCAGTTCCCTGCAAAAAAAAAATTATGAGACATACAAATAAACTGAAAGTAAGACCTATGGTCCAGGAAAGGACACACTTTCATAATGAAAACATTTACAGACTGGGAATAAAGGAGGGAACTGGGATTGGGTCTGTGGAGCTCCTCTCACTTTCATATTGGAAGTCAATCTCCTTACTGTATATTTAATGATTTTTTTTTAGTGTCCCTATAGGAATTATATTACACACCTCAATTTTTCACATTCTACTTCAGATTAATACTCAGGCAATCCAGGTAAAATATAGAAACATTGGTCCAATACAGCTCATTCCCTCTTTTCTCCATTGTGTTATTATTGTCATATAACTATATGTTATAAACCCAACACTATAGTATTACAATTATTACTTTATAAAATCTGATGTCTTGTAAAGAAGAGGAGAAAAACAGAGTTTTTATAGTAATCATTAACCATATATATTAACAATCACCTATGATGCTTTTCATTTCTTTCTGTGGATTTGAATTACTATTTGGTGTCATTTCCATTCAAACTGAAGTACTTACTTTAGTGTTTCTTGTAAGACTCGTAAGTCTTCTAGCAATGAATTCTCTCAGGCATCATCTTGGAATGTCTATTTCACCTTTGCTTTTTGTGGATAGTTTTGCTGGATATAGAATACCTGGTTGACCTGTTTTTTCCTTTCAGCACTTTAAATGTGTCACTCTAGTGTCTTCTAATGTTCACTGTTTCACAATAGAAGTCAATTCCCATGTACACAATAAGTGTTTTTTCTTTTGCTAACTTCAAGACTTTCCCTTTGTTTTTGTCTTTCAACAGTTTGACAATAATATGCCTGGGTTTGTATTTCTCCTACCTTAGCTTCATTGTGCATCTTAGATGTGTAGATTATTTTTTTACCATAATTTCTTCAAAAAAAATTTTTTTTGCCCTTTTCTCTCTGTCCTCTCCTTCTGTGATTCACATTACACCTGGGTTGGTATGTTTAATGTTGACCCACAGAGCTTTTATTTTTTCAATATACTTTTAATGATTATAAGCTTTATGTTTAGAGAAGTTTTAGATTACAGAAAAGTTAAATCAAAAGTATAGGGGATTCCCATACAACCCACCCTTTCCCCCTCCCACATGACCCACAGATCTGAGGTTCTCAAAGAAATTGGATTTTTCTCCAATTTCTTCTTCTCTCTGATTTTCAGATTAGAGCATTTATCTTCACATTCACTAATTATTTCTTCTGCTATCTCAAAGATACTGTTGAGACCCTCTGGTGAAGTTTTCATTTGAGTTACTGACTTTTCAACCCCAGAATTTCCATTTGGTTCTTTATTTTTTAAATCATTCCCATCTCCTTATTGAAAAATCTCTATTTGTCAAACTTTCCCTTTAATTCTTTAAATTGTTTCATTTATTTCTTTGAACTGATTTACAAGTCTGTTTTGAAATATTTGTCTGCTAAATCCAACAACTAAGAATACTGTTTCTATGGACTGCTTTTTTCCTATGGGTCACATTTCCCTAATTCTTTTCACACTTCTCAATTTTTTTGAAAACTGGACATTTTAGATAACATATTGTATCAAGTCTAGATTTTGCTATTTCTCCCTAAAGATTGATGTTGCCACTTTTTTGCTTATTTCTTTTTTCAGTAACTTGTCAAAGCTATATCTGTGAAATCTGACTCCCTCATGGTGTACAGCTGCAGATGTCTCTACTCAGGTTTCTAAAATTTAATTCTTGTTTTTATTTTTAAGCTTGGCTTCCTATGAATCACTCCTTTGTCTGCACAGTGTAATGGTCAGCCAATAATCAGAAAGAAATTTTGCTCAAACACCTTGCGCCAATAAGGCTTCCAACCCTTGCCAACGGATCTGTGTATTGACAGGAGAGTATATTAAAAGTTCAGGATATTTCCAAATCTGCTCTGGCTTTTACTTTCTGCTGGGACCTTTCTGGTCTCCTATAACATATACATAGCCACTAGGGTCTGCAAGAACTATGTGGCTAGCTTGTGCCTTCTCCATTCTCCAATTCACATGTGTGCAACCTCAGCCAGGAATACACTTGTCCCAAACATGAGTGCAATCCCATGGTAGAAGAATTGGTTTTCTCCACTCATGCAACTTCAAAATTGTCCCTTCCACCAATACCACCACTGGACATGAGCACCATCCACCGCTCCCAACCTAGTAAGCCACCTATGACCATAGCAGCACAGCTGCTGGTACTTTCAGCCAGCCCTGTCCCACAGAACTTCTGCAATGACAAAGCTAGAATGAAGTGTTGTGAGGATAGTAGCAGCCCTAGCCAAAAATACCACAAACTACCACTATCCTTGTCCAATGTTCAGCAGTTAATAAAGATAAACACTTCTTATACTGTTGTATGCCTTTGATTTATTTTCAAAGCACTGAAGTTGTTAGGGTTTCTTGTTTGTTTTTGTCAATTTTTTTTTCTTTATTTTGGTTTTTGGGGGAGAGAATTTGCCAAACTTTTCACTTGGTCAAGGCCAAATCCTACCCTTAGCTCATTCAATGTTAACAACAGGAAAGAATTGTTAACATGAGGATAACATGTTATCCTCCCCCATTTTAAAAAGAGAGAAACTTAAGTGAACTGCCCGAAGTTACAAAGCTAGTAAGTGAAAGACTTACTCATTTCACAAATATTTGAGCACCTACTATTTACCAATAACTGTTCTAGGTATTTGGGATACATCAAAGACTAAAAGATCCGTGCCCTATGAGCATAAATTCTAGTAGATGGATACAAACAATAAACATAAGTAAATTATATAGCATATCAGAAAGTGATTAAAGAGCTATAGAAAAAGAAAAAAGTAGACCTGGGTAGGAGGGATCAGGGGTTGAAGAGGATAAGCCTCATTGAAACTGTGACAATTGAGCAGACTTGAAGGATAAAGGAGTCAAGGAAGTTAGTCAAATAGATACCTGGAAGAAAAACATTCCAAGCAGAGGGAACATAACTCAAAGGCCCTAAGGTAGAAGCAAACCTAGAATGTTTAAAAAAACATTAATCAGTGAAGGGCACTCATCTATTACTTATCTACTGCTGTGTAACAAATTACTCCAAAACTCAGTGGTTTAAAACAACATTTATTATATTATCTCAGATTTGGTGGGTCAGGAGTCCAAGCACACTTAGCTGAGTCCTCCAGCTCAGGATTTCTCCCAAGGCTGCAATCATCTCAGGCTCAACTGGGGAAGACCCCTGCTTCCAAGCTCATTCACATGGTTGTTGGCAGGATTCAGTTCCCTGAGAGCTTTTAGCCTCAGTCACTCACTAGCTGTTAGCTTGAGACCACTTTCAGTTCCTTGTCATGTAGGCCTCTTAGCCTCTCCATAAGGCAGCTCACAACAAAATAGCTTACGTCAACAAAGCAAGCAAGAACCAGACAGTGTGAGCAAGATGAAGTCACTGCCTTTTATAAGCTAATATTGGAACTGATAACACATCACTTTTACTATCTTCTCTTGGTTAAAAGTAATTACCAGGTCCAAACCACACTCAAGGGAAGGGAATTACACAAAAGCATGAATACCAAGGGACAGAGGCCACTGAGGGCCATCTTAGAAGCTTGGCTACCACAGAAGGGTAGAAGAAAACATCAAGAGGTTTGAGGGACATGAGGGGTAGCAGGATGCCAGATCATATAAAGCCTTATAGGCTATAGCAGTGACTCTGCCTTTTACTCTAAATGGCAAGCTATTGCAGGATTTTGAGCAGATGAGTGACAGGACTTATGATGTATTCTAAGGATCACTCTACTTGCTGTACTGTGAATAAACCAAGGATAGAAGAGACAGTGGCAGTTTAAGCAAGGGTAGTAGGCAGAAAGCAGTGAAAAGTGGCCAGATTCAAGATAAATTCTGAAAATCAAACCTAAGAGAATTTCCTGCCACATTTGATAGTGTTAAAAAACAAACAAAAAAACAAACAAACAAAAAACAGTCAAGCATGTCTCCATGGTTTTTGACCTTAACAACACCTTCCAGTCTATCCACTTGGAAAGGGAAAGTTAAGGGATGTAACAGGTTAAGGGTCAATTGTTTTAGAAATGTTAAATTTTGAGGTCTTTATTTTCCTAGTAGAAACTGTCAAGTTGAAAGTTAGACACCAGAATATGAAATTCAACGCAGGTTTACAGAAAGATTTAAATCTGGGGAGTTTTGCATATAGATGGTGTGATGGTTTGAGTTTGAATTAATTATGAATTCCAAAAATATAAATTAGATTATGTTTGTAAGCTCATCTGTTCATCTGGGCATGATTAAGTTATGAGTAGGGCGTTAATTGCCAC
>PVKH010010169.1:0-18403 GCA_004027955.1 Chaetophractus vellerosus | reverse complement strand
CATATTTGTGAACATGTGGGTACATTGTGAAAATCAGATTACTAAATAACATATATTCATTCCTGTCCCCTGCTTTACCATGGACGGAATGCACTTTCTTGCCTTGCTGGTGTTGGACTTAGGTATATGACTTTGGGCTCTGGTATGCTAGCAGATATGATAAAAACAGTTCTTAAAAATGTGCATAGATGATTGCACTCTGGAGACCACAATGGAACCATCTTCCTCTGGTTATCTGTTGTTCCTTCATTCTGGGCTCCAGAATGAAAACACATGGAAGAAAACTGACCCCAACTTGTAACCGAGAGCCAAGCTGAGTTAGAGCCAGCTTGAAACAAATCCATGTGAAAAGAATAGCAGACATATAAACAAGAAATAAGTGCTTATCGTTGTATACCACTGAGGTTTTGTAGTTGTTTATTACACTCGAAAAAGCTGATATGTTTTGCCTATCTAGATTCCCAACTTGACAAGCTTTCCTCATTCAAATATTTATCTGATGATTCCTGTGCTAAAGACACATATTTGAAATTTCTCTGTTACTAGCCAGTTTATTAGTACCTGTCTATGCATGTTCAGTGTAATTTTCACTGTAAAATGGACTAAAAAAGAGTCCTTTTGTTTAGGAAGATCTTCCTACACATTTTTGTATTATTAATATAATTATCCTTCAACCCTCTAATCTCTCTATCTCAAATAACATACAATGCACCCAAAATAACCATTAATTTTCTACACAAAATATCTATTGATTAACTACTATGTGCAATATATATAAAAGAAAATGCCCCCAATTACACTGATGGCTTATTACTATAGACCACATTCCAAAATTCACTTTGAATGAATAGCTGTTTGATATTGGGGGATTAATGTGCTTGGACTTTGTGGCTATAAGCAAATATAGAAGACTATGGGTGATTTTCAGTGAAGGTGCATCTTAGCATATTCCTTCTATAATTTCTTATATTTTATTGGAAATTTATCAATGCTGTAAGTCTCTATCATACATACATACAAAAGCCTGAGTCAATGATTTAGAAAATCTCTTTTTTTAACCAAGAAATATAATTTTGCAAATTGTAAGTACATTATCTGCATGAACAAAGCTCTTCACTCTCAGTAAAGAACATGACTCTTTTATGCAAAATTTCTCCATTTCTATACACACCAACAAACAATAAAGATTAGAGTCAATCATCTATATGTTCTCAAATTTATGAATGCTTGACTGAAATTTCAACTTTCTCAATTTGATGGATTAGATTCATGTACATAAAGCCACAGACATTCATCAGCTATAGACATTTCATCTTGACACTCAGATTGATGAATCATACTTGTTTATATTTGCCCTTTCACACAAGCAAAGGCAGAGAAAGATAACGGGGCTACCATTTTTTATGACATTGACATCTATTTTTATTCAATTATCTACATAAGCAAATCATGTGATATTTTTAAAAAATAGTTTAAAATATTTTATTTTGTTTAGTATAAATAATTGGTCAAAAATTACAAGAAATTCCCTTTAAGAGACATCACTTGAGAAAAAGTTAAGTAAAAATTCTAAGCTTCTAAAATCTGACAGTTGCCTTTGACTATTATATAGAATTATTTATAAAAATTTAGAAGTTGCAAAACCTAAGAAAACAGGCTTGATAATGTTTGTATTATAGGAAAGCACCACACCTAAAAGTAAGAAATACTGGGATCCAACACTTTTTATATATATCCAAATAAGGCAATATTTATTTAACCTAGTTTTTCAAATTTTATTGAACTTATAAATTTGTATTTGAGCTAGGATATTGGAAAGTAATATTTTCTTGCCTTTCAGTTTGGTTTACTCCATCAATCATTACATAATAATTGTTTACTATGGGCCAATATTATTCCAAGCACTTGAAAAGCAACAGTTATTAAGATGGACAAAGTCCCTGATCTTGTGGAGTTTACATTGTAGTTGGTGGAGATAAAAATAATCACTGTAAACTGTTTCTTTGAGAAGAGGGGATATTCAGATCAGGGAGGTCCCCACATTTTACTGTGGAGTAGCATCCAGTCTCATTGTATGGTTAATCTCTGAAGGAGAGCACTTGAACAGGTCAATCTCCAAAGAATGGACAAGGTCTTCTTCTTCTTTCCCTTCTTCTTCTGTTTCTGCTTCTGCTTCTGCTTCTGTTTCTGCTTCTGATTCTTTTTCTTCTTCTTTCTTTTTGTTAGTTGCTGGCACTCAAGGGAAGCTCTGTCATAACACTAGCTAGATAGAAACTTTATATATAGACACCTCAGAGCAAAAATTCCGGCAATAACACATTAAAATATCAAAATATCCAGATTTCAACCAAAGGTTACAAAACATGCAAAGAAGCAAGAAATGATGGCCCAGGCAAAGGAGAAGAATTATCAGTGAAGAGGACCTGATCTGGAACACATCAACAAAGAGTTTAAAAAATAGTACTAAATATGCTCAAAGAATTAAAGAAAGGAAGATTGTGGGAGAATGGTGTCAGATTAACAGGCAAGGCACAGTGTTCTCACAAAAACAATGGAAAAATAGCCAAAAGTTATCCAAGGGACCTGCTTTGGGGGTCAGCAGACCAGGACAGTGCTACACAACTCCCAGGAGGGACAGAGAGCCGAAGAACCTGAAACAACAAATGTGAGTTACCAATCCCTGGTGGCAGCTGGGAAGGGCTCCCCCCTACCCTCAAGATATTAAGCAAGGATAAAACCCCTGGCTCACTGAAGCTAACTGAGAGGTGAACAGACATCTTCCTCCCCGACAGCTGTTTCAAGGGGGCAGGGCCTTTTTTCAGTGAATTCAGCCAATAGACCCTGCTTTGAATCTCTGCCCTGGAGATTCAACACAGGAAGACAAGAAAGCCAAGACTGAAATGCCTCCATGGACACGTGCACTGACAAGCACTATCTGCTGGCCAGTCTGGAAACTGCACGGACAAAAGCTGTTTTTTGATTCTCTATATCCTAACCCATGGGAGAAAATTTATACCCTATTACTGAGTCCCTGGCCTGATTTTGATAACTAAAGCTGGGCAATTTTAAAGACTTAGAATAAGTTAACCAAATACCAAAGAAGAGCTGCAAAACAAAAAAAAAACAAAAACAAAAAAAAAACCAAGAAGCAAGAGAGAGAAATTGGTCATCAGAGTAAATTCACCAACATATTTAGATGCCTAGACATCAGCAAAAAATTATAAGCCATACTAGGAAACAGGAAGAGATGGCCCAGCCAAAGAAACAAACCAAATATCCTGACGAGATACAGGATTTAAGATAATTAATTAGTGATACTCACACAATTCTCCTAAATCAATTCAAAGAATTTAAAGAAAATATGACTAAGGAGATAAAGAACATTAAGAAGACATTGGGTGAGCATAAAGAACAATTCAAAAGCCAACAAAGAAAAGTAACAGACTTTATGGGAATGAAAGATACAATGGATGAGATTAAAAATACAGTAGAGGGACATAAGAGCACAATTGAATTGCTCAAAGACAGAATTAGTGATTTTGAGGCCAGATCATTGAACTGAAAAAAACAAGCGAACAGAAAGAGAAGACAATGGAAAAAATGGAACAGAGTCTCAGGGAACTAAATGACAATGTGAAATGCAAATACATTCACATTATCAGTGTCCCAGAAGAAGAAGAGAATGGAAAAGGGTTAGAAAGAATATTTAAGGAAATAATGACTGAAAACTTCCTAACCTTTATGAAAGACATAAATATCAATATCCAAGAAGGACAATGCACCACAAACAGAATAAATAGACATACCCTGAGACACCCACTATTCAGAATGACAAATATCAGAGATAAAGAGAGGATTCCAAAAGCAACAAGAGAAAAGCAAAGCATCACATACAAGGGAACCTCAAAAAGATTAAGTGCTGGCCTCTCATCAGAAGCCATGGAGGACAAAAGAAAGTGACATGATGTATTAAAGGTACTGAAAGAGAAAAACTGCCAGCCAAGAATTCAGTACCTGGCAAAGCTGTCCTTCAAAAATGAGGATGAGTTCAGTCTTCATAGGCAAGCAAAAACTAATCAAATATGATACCAAAAGACCAGACTGACAAAATATACTAAAGGGAGTGCTGTGGCCTGAAATTAATAAACAACAGTGAGAGATTTGGAGAAGAGTGTAGAAATGAGGACAATTAAGAAGGGTAAACTGAAAGATAGGAAGGCAGACAATAGAATGATATGACAACAGAGAGCCTATAGAGAAATTGGATGAAGTAAGTAATACCTTTACAGTAATAACAATGAATGTTAATGGCTTGAACTCCCCAATGGAAAGGCATACACTGATAGAATAGATTAAAAAATATGAGCCATCTATATGTGGTCATACAAAAGACCCACCTAAGATGTAAGGACACAACTAGGTTAAAAGTGAAAGGTTGCAAAAAGATATTCCATGCAAATAGTAACCAAAAAGGAGCTGGAGTGGTAATAATAATATCAGACAAAATAGATTTCAAATGCAAAAAGTCTTATAAGGGATGAAGATCATTATATATTAATAAAAGGGGCAATTCAACAAGAAGAAATAACTATACTAAATATTTATGCACCTAGTCTGAGTGTCTCACATACAAGAGGCACATACTAACAAAACATACAAGAAATAGATCTCTCTACAATAATAGTTGAAGACTTCAATACACCACTCTCAGTATTGTATGGAACATCTGGACAGAGGATAAATAAAGAAACAGAGAGCTTGAACAATATGATAAATGAAATAGACCAAATCGACATCTATAGAGCATTGTACCCCAAAACAGGAGGATATACATTCGTTTCAAATATTCATGGATCCTTCTCCAAGATAGACCATATGTTGGATCATAAGACAAATCTAATAAATTTATAAAGATTCAAATTATACAAAATACTTTCTCTGTCTCATAATGGAATGAAGCTGGAAATCAATAATTATTGGAAAAAGGGAAAATTCATAAATATGGAGATTAAAGGACACATTTTGAATAATCAGTGGGTGAAAAAAGAAATTACAAGAGAATTCGGCAATGAATGAAATTCAGAGATGAATGAAAATGAGGACACAACATATCAAAACCTATGGGACACTCAAAGGCAGTCCTGAGAGGGAAATTTATAGCCCCCAATACTTACATTTAAAAAGAAGAAAGAGCTAAAATTGAAGGTCTAACTGCACACCTGGAGAAATAGAAAAAGAATAGCAAAGTAATCCCAAACCAAGCCCAAGAAAAGAAATAGTAAAGATCAGAGTAGAAATAAATGAAGATGAGAACAAAAAAAATAATAGAATCAACAAAACCAAAAGCTGGTTCTTCGAGAAGATCAACAAAATTGACAAGCCCTTAGCTAGACTGACAAAGAAAAAAAGAGAGAAGATGCAAATAAAGTCAAAATGAGAGAGGGGACATCACCACTGACTCCGCAGAAATAAGAGAGATTAGAAGAGGATACTATGAACAAATGTATGCCATAAAACAAGACAATGTAAAGGAGACGGACAAATTCCTTGAAACACATGAACCACCTACACTGACCCTAGAATAGGAGGCCTCAAAAAAACAACCACAAGTGAAGAGATTGAAACAGTCATCAAAAACCTCCTAAAGATGAAAATCCCAGGACCAGATGACTTCACAAGTGAATTTTACCAATCATTCAAAGACGATCTAATACCAATCTTGCTCAAACTCTTCCAAAAAATTGAACAGGAAAAAACATTACCAAGTTCATTCTATGAAGCCAACATCACCCTAATACCAAAACCAGGTAAAAATACTACAAAAAAGAAAATTATAGACAAATATCTCTGATGAATATAGGTGCGAAAATCCTCAACAAAATATTTGCAAACAGAATCCAAAAACACATTAAAAGATTATGCACCACGATCAGGTGGTTTTTATCCCATCTATGCAAGGGTGGTACAGCACAAGAATTTCAATTAGTGTAATAAACCACATTGATAAATTGAAGATGAAAAATCACATTATCCTTTCGATTGATATAGAAAAGGCATTTGACAAACTACAGCAACCTTTCTTGATTAAAACACTCCAAAAGATTGGAATAGAAAGAAGCTTTCTCAATAAGATAAAGTACATATATGAAAAACCTTCAGGTAGCATTGTACTCAATGGTGAAAGACTGAAAGCTTTCCTGCTGAGATCAGGAACTAGACAGGGATGGCCACTGTCACCACTGTTATTCAATATTGTGCAAGAGGTTCTGGCTTTAGCAATTAGGCTAGATGAAGAAATAAAAGGCACCCAAGTAGGAAATGAAGAAGTAAAACTTTCACTTTCAATGATGATATTATCCTATATCTTGAATCTCCTGAAAAATCAACAATAAAGCAACTAGAACTAATAGATGAGTTTAGCAAAGTGGTAGGATACAACATTAATACAAAAAATCAATAGCATTTCTATACATTACTGATGTGCAATCTGAGGAGGAAATCAGAAAAAAATCCATTTAAAATAGCAACTAAAACAATCAAATATTTAGGAATAAAATTAACCAAGGTCATAAAGGACCTGTATTCAGAAAACTACAAAATATTGCTAAAAGAAACTGAAGAAGACTTAAATAAATGGAAGGACTTTCCATGTTCGTGCATTGGAAGACTAAATATAGTTAAGATGTCTATTCTACCCAAACTGACTTATTTATTCAATGCAACCCAATAAAAATTCCAATAGCCTTTTTTGCAGAAATGGAAAAACCAATTATCAAATTTATTTGGAAAGTTAAGGGGTCCCGAATAGCCAAAAAGTTCTTTAAAAAGCAGAACATAGTTGGAGGACTCTCACTTCCAGACTTAAAAGCATATTACTTAAGCTACAGTGGTAAAAACAGCATGAACTGACATAAAGACAGACGGATTGACCAATGGAACCAAATATAGCACTCAGAGACAGAACCTCACATCAAGTATAGGGATATCAAGTGATTTTTGACAAGGCTGTTAAGCCCTCCCAGCTGGGCCAGAACAGTCTATTCAACAAATGGTGCTGGGAGAACTTGATAACCATATTCAAAAGAAATAAAGGGGACCCTTATCTCACATTTTATACAAAAATTAACTCAAAATGGATCAAGGACTTAAATATAAGAGCAACAACCATAAAACTCCTCGAAGAAAAAGTAGGAAAACATTATCAAGATCTCATGGTATGCAGTAGATCCTTAAACCTTACACACCCAAAGCATGAGCAACAAAAGAGAAAATAGATAAATCAGATCTCCTCAAAATTAAACACTTTTGTACCTCAAAGGACTTTTTCAAAAGGGTGAAAAGGCAGTGGACTCAATGGGAGAAAATATTTGGCAATCACATATCCGATAAGGCTTTAATATCCATGATATACAAAGATATCATACAATTCAACAATAAAAAGACAAACTACCAGATTAAAAATGAGCAAAAGCCTTGAAAAGACAATTGTCCAAAGAAGAAATACAAATGGCAAAGAAACACGTAAAAAAGTGTTCAACATTGCTAACGATTAGGGAAATACAAATCAAAACTACAATAAGACATCATTTCACATCTATTAGACTGGCCACTATTAAAATGTCAGAAAAGTGTATATGTTGGAGAGGATGTGGAGAGATAGGAACGTTTATTCACTGTTGGTGGGAATATAGAGTGGTATAGCCACTGTGGAAGACTGTTTGGCAGTTCCTAAGAAAGTTGTATATAGACTTGTCATGGGACCCAGTGATACTTTTATTAGGTATATACCCAGAAGAACTGAGAACAGTGACATGAATAAACATCTGCACACCGATGTTCATAGCAACAATATTCACAATTGCCAAAAGTTGGAGACAACCCAGGTGACCATCAACTGATAAATGGATAAACAAATTGTGATGTATACACGTGACTTAATATTATGCAGCAGTAAGAAGAAATGAAGTTGTGAGGCATATAACAACATGGATGAACCTGGAGGACATTATGTTGAGTGAAGCAAGCCAGACACAAAAGGCCAAATACTTGCATGATTGTGCTTTATGAACTAAATATATGGTGTAAATTCTTGGAGTTAAAAATTTAGAATATAGGTCACCAGAAAACAGAAGGAGGGTAGTGAATAAAAAGCTGAGGGATAATTTGTGCAAAACTGGTAAAAAGGTCATTTGTACAGCTTTGGAAATGAATAGAAATGGTGAAAGCATATCATGGTGTTTGTAACTGGAAGAGCTATTATATGGATATGACAGTGGTAAAAGAGAAAGTAAAGGTCATGTATATTTTTAGAAGGAAAGCTAAAAACTGTAACATGGATCTGTATAAGATATTGAAACCACATGTAAAATATGAATATGGGTGATATTGCCTATATAAGGCTGTTTTTACAAAATATAAATATAAATATACTAGAGAGAAGGAAAAAGAATAGCAGCAATGGACAACAGGGGAAGCATAGAGAGATTAAAAGGTGATGAGTTTTGTTTGTTTGTTTTTTGTTTTTTATTATTATTGGAATAATGAAAGTGCTCTAAGAATGATTGAAGTGCTAAATGCACAAATATGTGATTGTGCTGAATGCCATTGATTGTACACTTCGGATTGATTTATAATTTATTTTAAAAAGATAAAATTGATTTTAAAAAGAATTAAAGAAAAATATGTGCAAGAACTAAAAGAAATCAGGATAACAATATATGAACACAAAGAGAATAACAATAGAGAGATGGAAATTATGAAAAGGAACCAGACATAGCTGAAGTACACAGTGGCAGAATTTAAAATTCCTTACATGGGTTCACAATAGATTGGAGCTGACAGAAGACTCAGAGTACTTAAAAATAAGACAATTGAATCATTCATTCTGAGGAACAGAAAGAAGAAAGAATGAGGAAAAGTGCACATTGCCTGAGGAACCTGTAGGACACCATCAAGTATACCAATAGATACATTGTGGCAGCCCCAGAAGGAGAAGAAAGAGGAAAAGGGATAAACAGATTATCAAAGAAATGATGCCTGAAAACTCCCCAAATGAATGAAAGATATGAATATGCAAGATGTTCAGCAAACTCCAAACAATTTAACCTAAATAGACCCATGCTGTGGCATATTATATTCAAACTGTTGAATGTCAAAGATAAAGAGAGAAGCAATGTGTTTCATAAAAGGGAACCTCAATAAAATTAAGCACTGATTTCTCATCAGAAATCATGAAGGTAAGAAGGCAGTGTGGTGACGTATTTAAAGTGCTGAAAGCAAAAAATGCCAACCAAGAACTCTATATCTGGCAAAATGATCTTTTAAAAATGAGGTAGAGATAAAGACATTCCCAGAGAAGTAAAAACTGAGGGAGTTTCTCACCACTAGATCAGCTGTGAAAGAGATACTAAAGAAAGTTCTGCAAGTTTAAAGGGAAGGACAATAGACAATTACAGCTGCATGAAGAAATAAAGATCTCTAGTGAAAGTAATGGCATAGATAAATATAAATGCCAGTACTATTGTATTATATTGTATACTCCTTTTACTTCCTGCAGAATCTAAAAGCCAAATAAGAAAATATAAAATCAGTGGTTTTTACTTATAATATATAAACATGTCATTTGTGATAAGAACTACATAAATAGGGAGCAGAGTGGTATAAGAACATAGTTTGGGTATACTATTTAAGTTAAGTTGGTATCAAAACAAACAAGATTTAACAGGTTTAGGATGCTAACTACAAAAATATTGGAGAACATGCAATCTCCTAGAAACAAATATTAGAGTACTGGTTGTCAGGTGTGGAGGCAAGAGTGCATGGTGGGTGTGTGGTTTCTGTTTGGGGAGATGGGATAATTTTGATAATGGAAACTGCTGAAGTAACCACAACATTGTGAATGTAATTAACCCCATTGAATGGTATCCTTGAGAAAGACTGAGATGGACAAGTTTTATTTGGTTATATAAAGATTTTTCTAGCAATGTATTTTAAATGACTATACATTTCAGCAATAAATGGGCATATGCTAAAATGTAGCCACATTAACAGTAAGAAGCACAAGCATGAAGATACCATAATAAGACCCAAAAGAAACATGATGGAAATCCAAAAGCAAAAATCCACTGGGATGAACATTAGTGGCCTGCAAATAGAACCAACATGTAACATTAGTCATATTTGTATCTATCCTATTTGAAATATTTCAAAGGTACTATAAGTTTTGTTGCAATGAGTTGTAGCCTTTTACACTTAATTTTTTAATTTTTTTCTTTTCTTTTTTTTTTTTTAACAATTAATCAACCATAAAGAGTGGCCTTGGGCCCGGCTAGATAGCTCAGTGGATAAAGAGCTCGCTGGGAAACCACATGGGAGGCCCTGGGTTCGGTTCCCGGGGACCTCTCCTAGCGGGCAGACCGCCTTGAGAATGGCAAGCCGCCATGGGCGGGCCGGAGCCACCGTGGGCAGGGCAAAAAGCTGCCACGGACAGGCAAGGGCCGCCACAGGCAGGGCAGGTCGCCTGCGAATCGAGCACAGCCAGCCACCTGCGAACTGAAAAGCCGGCCGTGATGGAAGCAGAGGCCGCCCACGAGCGGGGAGAGCCGCGCCTGCGCAGTGACCAAGTCTCGGCGCGTTGCCGCAACGGGGGGGAAGGGGAGATATGTAATAAAATAAATAAATCTTTAAAAAAAAAAAAAAAAAAGAGTGGCCTTGTTAAACTAAAGGCAGTGCATAAAGGAAGTAGTTTTTTGTTTGTTTGTTTTCCTTTGGTTTCCTTGATTAACATATAACTCTGCTTTGGGATTAATATCTTCTTGAATTCTCTGTATGATTTATCTTTAAATATCACATTTTAGTATCACAAATCATAGACCAAAGAAATCAGCAGCTTTTCTTTGTTTATAAATGTGATGATATTTCATAATAACAGAGCAGCATATAATTCAAATGCAAAGAAGATAAACTCAGTCATGTTTTATAATCTAACACACACAAAAGTTACCACTTTCCACATTAACAAAGAATCATTTGGAGGTAACACAGGAAAAACTGACTTTCAATTAAGCCTAAAGCATATACAAATCAAGTCTAATTAGTCCAGTCCTCCAAATATGATCTGCAATTATGAGATAAATCTACCCACAGAGATTTATTAAGCCTTAGCATTTTTGAACTGAAACATCAATGAGCCTGCCTTTAGCAGTACCCTGCAGTGACTGGCAAGGTTTCCTTAATCCTCCTAGTTCCTCAGGTGCACTTTCCAAATAAAACTCTATGAGAAAAATTATTCTGTTATTATTGCCACTGGAAACAGATTTCTTCAGAAGCCTTTCTTTTCCCTGCTTTCTTTTTCTGATTGCTTTTATCCTAACCAATGATAACTAGAAATACACAGTTGTAGTTCTATATTTCCCTAACAGAGAAATGAGTTTGCTGCTTCTGACATTCATCTAATTGTAATCACGAAGTTAAAGATGTACAGACAGCAAAAATGGTCACATAGGAGCAGATAGATACAGTCAAAGTGTGGTCCTGAGAATGTCTTCATTGTGCAGTACATGATAATACTGTCCCCAAGATGGACTAAACTGTGAAAGAAGAGTCAACTTGAGGTCCCATGCTACCCAGAGAAATGATCCTGAGAAAGGAAGGCACGTGCACATGAGAGGAACAGGAGTTGGTCAGTTCATCCTGTCCCCAAAGCACGTTCTTGAAACATTGCCAAATGCTTTGTTCATATCTGTTTTCACTGGACAGGGAATATGTTTTCTTTTAAAATTACTCAAAGAAAAAATCTTTCTTTGCTTAATGTCAAACTTTTTTCTAGTAATAAAGTCAGTGAGATGTACCCAGCCAAATATCACAAATGAACCTTTCTCCTCTTTAGCAGATAAAAAGCATCCTCCTGGCTCATCCTCCTGGCTCATTTTGAAGCAGATAGGTGTTATTAGTTTGTTTTGTTGGCTGCATGATGGTACTATTTAGATTCATTGACACACTTATCGTTTTCCTCCTGTGAAATAGCTGTGGGATAACTAATAGAATTTAGGAGTCAACAAATTAAAGAGTTACATGCAGATTATGTAGTTAACTTGCCTTCATTCATAGCATGAACTTATAAACTAACCACAGATAAGCAAATAAACCAGTAGGTTGAGAACAGGTAGATCAACACAAACACTACCTACTAATTGGCTGTGATAGCACTGGATAAGTGTCATTTTCTAGACTAGCTATCGTTCACCCATCTATGTATATGCAAGTATTTCTGTTAGCACTGCTGGGGTAGGCTTCTCATTTCCTTTGTTATATTATAAGCTTTTAGAAGTGGGCACTTACTTTTTAGGTAAGTAATGTAACATTAAAGAGTAATGTACTTAGTGTGTCTAATCAGCAAATCTATTTGTTGATAGCAATGTGGTTGACAGAGATAAACTTAAAACTTTAGAGTAATGTTGGATTTTTCTCTGTTGTTACCTGCTAAATAATACATCTTTAGATACTGCATTTTTCCATTATGCTTAGATTTGGTATGCAGACTGTATCTTTGACCATCTCAAGATAACCTAGGAGACCAGATGTAAATTCTGCCCACATTTTGTCTTTCCCTGCCAAAGCTGTATGAGTTTAAAAATTGGAACATGTGGGGCCGGCTGTATAGCCCAGTTGGTAGGGCGCCGGTTTACCACATGGGAGGCCCTGGGTTCGGTCCCTGGGCCTCCTCCAACGGGCAGACTGCCTTGAGAAGGCAAGCTAACGTGGGCGGGGCACACCGCTGCGGGCGAAGGCAAGCCCCCGCAGGCAAAGGCAAGCCCCCGTGAGCAAGGGCGACCCCCACAAGCAGGCAGGCCGCGGCACCCATGAGCTGACTTGGCAGGTTGCCCCAGCAGGGGGAGACAAGCAGACACAGAGAAATGCAGAGAAAAAAAAAATGAACACAGCAAGAACAAGCAAAAAGGGGGGGATGTATAATAAACAAAAATAAGTCTTTAAAAAAAATTGGAACATGTAATGGGTGTTGTAGATGCTCAAGATTTTGATGTCTGCTATTACTTGTATATATTGATTGAGTCCCTTGGACTGCTCCCCCAGCATTTTAAGTCTGACAACACCCAAAAACTTTAGTAGAGAAAGTACTTAAGAAATATTCATTCCATAAACTATGTGATTTAAAAAAATAATCAAATAGGATGTCTGGTACTTTTTGTTGTAATTCATGCATTTTTCACAGTTCCAGGCAAAAATCAATTCTGAACTTAATATTTCATTTAGTTATATTAATAAATATTTACTGAATGACTTGTTCAGGCACTGTGCTAAGCAGTGGCGATACTGAAGATGACAAATGAAGATAACAAATATTTGCGCAAAATCAAAGTAAAACCTCCATAAAGACCTAGTATATTGGATTCACTATTGTTTCTCCAGTCCATGTAGACACTCAAATATATGTTAATTGAAACATTATATCAGATGTTTTCTTTTGAACATACTTTAGTAGCCACCAATTCTGTATATGGTCACCCATCCTCATTCTCACCCAGCAGGATATCAAAGCCTCTCCAATGTTTTATACTGTGATGCTGTCCCATAACTAATCTCCCTCAGAAAATGTGCCCATTCCACTTTCTATCAACTTGCTTAGCACATGGCTGGAAAGTGAAAGAGCCAGATTTGGCTTACTGTCTATCTGGTACCCAAAGTTCATCTTATTCCACTATTGCATTTCTATTCGTAGAATAAACACACACACACACACAAATTACAAAATGATACGATAGTCAATGCATTAGCAGTATATACTTCAGGTTTCTATGTGATCAGAGGAAAGGGAGTGTTTGATTCTGCCTAGGAAATGGGTAGAGAAGTCACCACAAAGACAATGAGCTGTATCTGAGACACTTCGCTAGATTATAGCTCAAGACGATGTAGGGAGTTGGGGGAAATGCGGTTGGAGAGATGGTGAGCGGCCAGATCGTTACGGTCCTCCCATGCCCTGTAACTGTGTTTCAAGTTTACTCTCTGGTATATAAAAATGATCCAAGGGATTTTGATCAGAGGAGTGATATGATCAGAATTCCATTTTAGGAAGAATCTCTTCATAGCAGTGTAGAGAGTGGATCACATGGATGGGACGTCCGAAATAGGGAGGCTTATTTTATTATTATCACTATAGTGCGTGTTGGAGATACAAGGGACTGAACCACAGAAGTGACAAGAAGGACGGAAAGCAGGAATAAAAAAATTGTTAAATAGTTGCAAGATACACAGTAGGGTAGGGAGAGAAAGGTAGAGAGGAGGCAGAGGTTTCTGCTTGGAAAAATTGAGTAGACAGCAGTTTTTCTCAACTGCACTGAGAAATTCAGAAGGATGAATTATATGTAATGACCTCTTATAATGAGGTATGCTTATGAGCATATTATTTACAAATAAATACATTTAATGGGGATTATGGACCATTCCTATTTTCCCCATTTTGGGTTTTTCCACTTTGCTTATGATATGCTGCCTGCTTATAAGATACATCACTGCTCACAACTTCAAGCTACCATCTGACAGATTCTGCTATTATCCCAAGCAGAAAGGACTGCAATGTTGACACAGGCTGTTGTTATTTGCCTTCTAGTGGTATCTTTTAAAAGGTGATCTCCAGTAACATACATTAACTAAAGAAGGGGATAGATGAACAGACTTAACCAATTAATTATTTTTGCCCTGATTTATCTTTTCTCCAAAGACTTGAAATTGTAACACATAAAAGAGAATTACTGGAAGAATTACACACAAGATGGTGGCAGATGGCACTGACTAAAAAATTACCAAATTGTAAACCAAACCAATTTGGTGTCTAAACTATATCATTAGATTTTATATAATAGTTACCCATTTAATTCTAAAATAAGTTTGAAAGAATTGACAATAAAATTGCATGTAAAATATAGCAAAACAATATGATGATTAAAGCTAGAATTCTAGTTTTGTAATGGAAATGGGATATTGGAGACTATTATATTCAGGGAAAGAAGTCATATTCTGAATATAAATAACTGGCTATCAGCATTGGACTATAAGCTCCTCCCTAACCTTTACAATAACAAACAAACCACTAAACAAAAAAGAAACCACTTTAAGTATAAGTGAAAGAGAGAGAGAGAATGTTTGCCTAACATATGGGCAGTGTATATATGCTTCATTGTTAAATAACAAGATGTATCCACCTTTGTTTGAAGAAGCCATATTTTTCCTGGCAATAAATTTTAAAGGAAATCCACTTAGCATAAGGACAGGCAACCTATATACTTCAATGGGCCTTATAACAATATAAGACAGAATAATAATTGGTGTTCATGGACATGACCCTGAGTCATAAGAAAGGTTCTGTTCAATGTATTCTGTTTCATAAAGCAGGGACTGTCTAATACATTTGTAAAGTGGATATAAATGAGCCTGAAAGAGATGACTGGCAGTTTTAGCTATACCCGATGTCAGCGGGAGAAGAACTGGCAATACGACAGAGGATGTTCATTGGGGTTAGGAGGGGTACTATGACAGATGGGCGGAGAGGTGGTGGGGGTCTGCAGATTGAAGAAAGAGCCACCAAAGGGACAGAGACTGGAAGTGACTCTTTGCCAGAAAAGCAAAGTGGTATCCAGGAGAGAAAAGTGCCAAGCTCAGCCTGGGTTGTGGAAGCATGGAGGGGTGGAGGACTGACGAGAGAGAAAGAAAGGAAGATATATTTATTTCCTGATTGCTTCTACTAAATGTGTAAGGAACATCTTATTCTGCCTCTTACTGAGTACTTTCTATGTGCCAGCCACCATGCTAAGTATTTAGTATACATTATCTCCTTCAGTCTGCAAAGCAGGCCAGAGAAGTGAACATCACTACACCCATTTAGTGGCAGAGACAGAGATATGACTTCCCTGAGGACAAAGGCTCCACTCTTAACCATTCCTTTCTAAAGCTAGGGAATTCCAGAGTAACTCAGGGCATCACGCAAATGCCTGGGAATGTCTGAGAAATGATGTACTTATTCGTGGATCTTGAAGGTCATAGCTATAACTGAAGCCTTAAGGAAGATGACAGAGATGGAAGGGTATAGAAAGAAACTCTAGGAAAGCTGAACCAGAAAAATGCCCTACCTGTTCAACCAATGCAAGAAGTGACAGATGTACTACTGAAGGAGATTTTAGTGGCCTGGGGTAATTGTTATTTCCAAATGCCACTTGCTGAATTAGTCTTTTTTAAATATGAATTTCTGTTAATTATTTTTCCCCAAACTCTAGTGAGTAGCTACTTTATTTTTAGTAAGCCACATCTGCCCTTTAGTTCAGATTATTTTTGCCAGAATCAGCTTATAGACCTGAAGTCAAATAATTTCATTTACACTAAGCATCATTTAGGTATCCTCAGAAGTTGGAGACATCATATTCAGACACACAAACTTTAAAATAATGCCTAGATTTACAAATACCAACCTTTCTAGAAGACAGCCACATGCTACAAAGGGCTACATTCCCAAAACTTCATGGTTGGGTGCTTTCATGTATGCATTATATATTTTTGAAAGACATATTTAAAAATTGCTTAAATATGAATTAGTAGGAAAAGTTGCAGCTTTGTCTCATAATATTTACTCCCAAATGATGGTAAATAAATAAGGTTTTAATAAATAATCTAAGTGAAAATTGCATTGCCATTGAACTGTTTATGAATAAATCTTTAAAAGTTTACATCCACATCACCTTAAAGAACAAAGTTGATAGTTTTCTTAAAAGGGAAAAAACCTTGCTAAAATAACAAAATGTTAATGACTCTAATAGATACATTTAAGAAATAAAAAGATCATTTAAATGTGGGTCACATTTTAGAACACTGTGACAATATGATTTTAGTGTCTTTCAAATGTGAAGTTGTTTGATGTACCTCCCATGTTTTGTGGAAAGTTTGAAAAGATAGAACTCTTAGGGAAAATTTAGAGGTATCCTATATTTGTTTAAAGAACTAATATATTCATAAATCCCCACTCTTTATAAACAGAGAATTATACGGCTCAAAGTCTTTGGCTTTAGTGTTTAAATTGAATGAATTACCCGGGGAAACACTAAACCCCACCCCACTTTACCTGAAAAAAAAAAAAAGCCAAGTGGGAAAATCCCACACATAAGGATCTGCATACATTGTATAATGTTGGACTTGCCTGGCATGGAGGACGGTCATTATTTTGGAAGGCTGGATGTTGCAGAATGAGTGGCCCTCCTTGACAGAATGACCTAGTTTGATGCCCTCTGTACCATTCACTCCTCCATCCTTGATCAGCCAGTTCCATTTATCATCTAATTAGGCAGCATCTTGCCAGCTCAATCAGCCTCAATTACTTTAGGCCTCATTAGTGACTGACATTCTGTAACAAGTGCATCTTTGAAGGAGCAAGGTCAGATAAAGAAGTTTAGTACACAGCATACCATGCACATTTGTATGTTTACATACAAGGCTTTTTGACAAGATACTCATAACATATTCAAACTTTTTATTCCACAGTCAGACTATAACCCATAGGTCAAAACATTTTGTTTAGGTTTACCATCATGTACATGCCCTCAAAAGTTGACATCTGACTCTGGTCAGACAGTTTAAAACAGTGTTTGGACTTACAGATAATAGTAGTCTATCATGAAAATTGATTCTCCCATGCATGTCCTTTACCTTTGTTTCTCATGAAGGTGATTTGGAAAAAAATACAATTGATGGTCAATGGGTTGGATTTTAACAATCTCCACTGATTTAAACCTAGAAGCTCACATAGTACCTCACAAGTACTAAACCTGATCATTTTTATGTAATAATACCTGGGGGGAATATTTATATGCCACAGACGTTAAACAATAAATACACCTATGCAAAATATGGATACAGATGGACAAATTTTAGAAAGTAATGTGAAAATATATTAAGTCCTGTGTTAAATTAGTAACATTATTATATTTTACTTTGATTTGGTGGTTGTTAATAGCATTACAGACAAAACATTTTTTAACGCTGAGGAAGGCCATGAAGGTAGCATGCCCGGCCTGAGGAGAAAATGAAGGAGAAGGGACTGAGTGTTGGACGAGCTGGAGCTCGATGTGGGAGGGGGCCTGGCCGGAAGCTTGGAGCTGAAGCCAGGCATGAAGGACTTTGGGTGGGAAACAGAGCCCACATTTCCTGGGTTTCATCCTCATGAGTAGAGAGGCTACCAATTAGCAGCAGAAACCAAGGTTTGAGGTTTCATCCTCTACTCTTCTATCCTTCACTTGGTTTTCCCTGATTCATCCTCTTAGCTGTAGCCTAGGTTTCTGGTTCTGGCTTTGGGTCCAGCGATTTAGTTTGTTCCATACGCTTTTGCTCAGGAATAAGCACCACT
>PVKH010010168.1:0-18407 GCA_004027955.1 Chaetophractus vellerosus | reverse complement strand
AAATTCACAATCTAATCCCAAATTCTTTACTTTTAATAAATCTTCTTTTAAAAACTCACATTCATCTGACAAGGAAGATTACAAAATTCCCCTCCTCTCCACCTCAAAACATCCCTGAATCTTCACTTATGCTTCTTGTCTCCTCTATAACATGAGGAAGAATTATAATTCTTCCTCCTCATTTCCAAAGTTACCATCTTCCTTAGTTTTAGGCCATCACAATTTCCTTATTCTTAGCTCTAGCAAATATCCCCATTTTCCTTTATAGCATCAGTCTCTGTCTCCTTAGCTCCTTCTCTTGGATTAATCTTCATAGATATCACACACACACGCAAAAAAACACAAAATAATTTGCTTTTCTTCATCATGTTCCTCAGGGGTTTCTTTACATTCCCCTAATCCATGCTCTATACTCTTTCCAAGTAAATTTCTTCTAAGAAAAATTGGACATATGATGCAATCATTTGGTTTTGCATTTTGATCTCAATTTTTAGAGATTGTGATTTTAATATAGTATTTTACTTATGAAAAACATATATGTGATTACAAACCAAATAGAGTATTATTCAGATAATTCTAGATTTATTCTTATCACCTCTACTCTATTTACTCCCTCCAACTTAAGCTTTTATTATCATTGTTTTAATTTATGAATTGCCTTTTTAAAAAATTTAAATGTGTGTGTGTGGGGGGGGGTAACATATTATGCACATTATACTCCACCTTAATATTCTTCAATTAAAAGGTTTTATCCTGGTGTTGACATCATAGTACAGAGTGCTTCAACCTCAACTGTATTGACATTTTGAACTAGATAATTCTTTCTTCTGAATGGCTGTCCTGTGCATTGTAGGATACTTAACAGCATTTCTGAACTCTACCAACTAGATAACAGTAGGACCTCGATAGTTGTGACAATCCAAAATTTCTATATACATTCTCAAATGTTACTAGAAGTGGGCAAAATCACCCTTAATTTAAAACCACTGTCATAGAAGTGTTTAGAGATATTTTTCATTCCTTTTTATGGCACCATAGTAGTACTCATTCCTGAGGATATGCCATTGTTTGTTGAGCAGTCCCTTGTCAATGGACATTTGGGTTGCTTCTCACCTTTTCTTATTAATAATAGAAATTATTAATTAGTTTCTATCATATTTCTAATATTTCTATCACATTCTATAATATTTTAACAGGTTCTGTTGACTTTCAGCTTCTGCCTGCTGAATTAATATTCTATCACATTTTAATAAGGTATTTTTGAAGTGGATGTTTTATAAATGAGATTACTAAATTAAAATTAAAAAGTAACTATATAATGTTGCTAGCTATTGTCAAAGAATCCTTTATTTTGTATTCCTGCCAGTCATGAATGGGTACAAATTTTTATGGAGAAAATAATCACCTACTTCTTGTTTGATCCTTCATCCTGATTAATCCCCTTTCTTTCCTTTCATACATTGTTGAATATAAAGTTTATTTACATATTTTCACTTTCTCATTGCTTTGGCATTTCAATTTGTGGTTAATTCCTGAAAATATATAGTTAGAATTTATATTTTTGTTAAAATAAGAAAGCAGTTTTTCCTACAAGGCAAAAAGAAAAATGCTATGAGGAAAATTTAAAAACAACAAAAAGTACTCATCCTAACGGCATCTACTAATTTTATGTTTAAAACTGACAAATATAGGGCATAAGCCACTTAAAATTCATTGATTTTGGAATTAGTTATCTACTATCCCCTTCACCTTTTCCTTTGTGCTTTTTGTCACAGAGAAAAATAATGTATTAGATGCCAAAGTAAGAGCCGAAGCCAGACAGAATTTGTACCAGAGAAAACCTAGGAAATTATAATTGAACTTTCTTCCAATTTTTAATATGTCCTCATATTTTACTTTCAAGTTTAATTATATGTTCATGTTTATTATAAAATATTGTTTTATCTTGAGAAAGTACTTGGGAATTCTACCAGAAGATCTCATTTATGAAAATTCAACTAGCCCATTTACACATACTCATTGTGACACAGGTAGCCTTGTGTGGGGTCAGACCCAATACCTTTGACTATAGTGAATGGTATTTCAAAAGAAATTAGAAATTGCTTTAGCACTTTTAAAACAAAATGAAGCAAAATATAACACAGATATTGCTTAAGATTTCCATTCTAAAGGTGGATTTTGGCCTCAAATTTTCTCGTGAAAAATGTTATGAAGTAACCTTATGTATACTATGAGACAATTAACCTTTTGAGATTCCTAAAGGTAAATACTTATTTTTTGTGATGAGTTTAGTCTAAGTTAAGAGTCATTTTGACTATCCAGGTTTTACTAGACATCAGTATTTTAATTAATATACATCTGTCTAGTTATAAAAATAGAAATAATTTTAGGTATTTTAAAATGAAAACATCAGTTCTAGAGATTAGTAATGTGGGATAGAAGAGATGATAAAACAAACAGAGAATGGTTTTGGCAACCTACAATGGCAACGCTTGAGTCAGCTACAATACCAGAGTGGAAGGGACAACGAGACTAGAATCCTGAAAGAATCGGGTTGACGAACTATATCCACAGAAAATACTGCTGTCTAAGAACTGCTTAGACAGAACTTTGTAGGAAGGCGTTCTGCACTGGCAGAACACAGAGAATGGATCCACTGCTGTGGATGGTTGCCAAAGTTAGTGGAGACAGAGGAAATGCCCTCAATTTTCCCTTCCTCCACCTTCCAATCTCCCACCAACGCCTTCCTTTTGCTGGTCCTATCTTCAATCTGCAGGGACCAGCCTCCTTGTCATGCAGAGTAGAACTGAGAAAGGATGACAAAAATACTGAAAACTAGGCAAACAGCCTGCACAAAATTCCTCCTCAGTCCTGTCACTAATGGTAATTCATCAACAGAGAGTCTCTAAATAACTGAGGACCGATTTAGTTGTTGTTATTCTTTGTAGCTTTCAATGTAATTGAGATACTTTTTTTTTTCTTACCATGACTGTTGGGATTGAATCACGTCGCCCACAAAAGGCATCTTCAGGTCCCAATCCATATTCCTGTGGGTGTGAACCTATTTGTAAATAGGACCTTTGAAGATATTATGCGTTAAGGTGAGCCCATACTGATTGAGGGTGGGCTTTAAATAATATGTCTGAAGACCTTATCAGCAAAGGAAATTGGACACAAAGAGCAAAGCCATGGGGAGCAGACAGAAACTGAAAGTCAACAGAACCAGATGAGAAAGGAGAAGATGCTGCCATGCATATTACCTTGTGATGGAAAATCCAAGAAACCTCCAAGATTGTCAACCAGAAGGAAGATGCTGACCCTGGGAGGAAGCGAGCCACAGAAATTGTGAGCCAATAAATTCCTGTTAAGCCAACCCATTGTGTGGCATTTGTTTTTGCAGCTGGGAAACTAAAACAATGACTTATCATTTTATTATTGCAGAGAAAATTCCTTGAGTAGAGGGAGGTTATTTCTGTTTTGTCCACTGCTGTGTTCTCAGTATTTAAAAAGAGCCCAATCCATGTTAGATATTGGAAATGGATAGATGAATGAATAAATCCAAATTCACCAGAGAACCATACTGTGGCCAAAAGATAACACTCGGAAATCTAAATTAAGTTAATTTTTTGTGGTGATTTTTATATCTTATTTGATATTTGAATGCCATATTGGTGATGAATATCAAATGATCAAAAGGTCCATTTATTGGGAAAAAGCACTCATATATCTCAATATTTTAAATACTAACATGTGATTTCTATGTTTATATAACCTTTATTTACTTCATTGAATATCAGTTATCACAATTTATCTATAAATATTATTTAAATAATAGATTTGTATGGCTCAAACTTTCTAATTAGTGTCTTTTTCCTTTGTTTTACTCTGAGAAAATATTGGTTCCATTTTTCAATCTGCATGTTACATAAACTACTTAAACAGCAAGTAACCAACAGATGATACATAAGCTAGTTAATTAGATTTACTAGAATTAAATAATGGCTGATAGATAAATAAGAGTATTATATTCTGAAATACTTACTGCAGATAGGAGAAAGATTAACAAAGTAGATTTAAGCATTATGTTAGAAGGGTGAAGGGGAGTGCCACAGAGAGAAAATTTGAAATTTTTCTGTTAAGAGCTGAACTGAGTTGTGAGAGCTGAGCTGAGCTGTCAGGTGTCAAAGGTAGCTAAACTAAGCCAGAATGGAAAACAAAACAAAACAAAACAAAATAGTAAAGCCTTTAATAACTTACTTAGAGGGTAGAAGTAGCAGGATAACCCTGAGAGAAAGCTTCGGCATCCCCCCTCCATTTTCCACCATGAAAGGGTGCCTGGTGGGGGTCAGATGGATCCGTACAGTTCTGGAAGTATGTTTCACTGTGGTTGGAGGCAGGAAAAATGACTCCTGCAGTTTTATGGACCCAGGGGCTGGGAGGAGTGGGGGGACTGGAAGTGGAAAAGTATTGAATCAGAGTGGAGGAAAACACCTTCATGGTCTCCCTCCCCACCGTCCCTCATAAGGAGGTCTCAGCAGGGCACTTGGGGAAGGCCTCAGGTTGCAGCTACAGATGTGACCAAGAGCAGGGCCCGATTTCTTGCCTGCAACTTCCTTCAGAGAATGCACTGCACTGGTTATGCAACAAATCTGGTGTGGGGAGGGCAGCTTTCCTCCATGAGACCTGCCAAGTAAAGCCTTAGGAATTGCCTATGGTCAGGCCTGAAAAATCACCATTAGAATTTTGTTCAGGAGTCTGACTTCTCTTTTCTAAATGCTTCATGCAGAATAATTAAAATGAATACCAAGTTAATCTTTTAGTTACTGACCTTACAGCAGAAAATGTGGTACTTTTTGACTGAACAGTCTTATTTTAATGTACCCTCAGAAGTAATGTGTATATTTAGCATAATTGTATCAGCTATGTTTAATTGAATTCAGACAATCATATTTGAATTCTTTGATTGATTACTTCTGATAATACTACAGTCTTGGTTGCCAAGTTTGGTTTTACTGTCCATGATAGCAAGATAATTTTTAGCAAATGTAATGTTGACCAAAAGTAGTGTTCCATGACTATACTTTCTTTAGTACCTCTGAGTATTTTGAAGTATCATTTTTCAAACACAGTCAATTTGAAAATATATTTATTTGTCTTTTCTTGCATATTGGCAAATGCTTCAGGAGTACAAATCTACATAATTAAAATGGTTTACTTAAAAATGTATTTCTAACAATTTCTCTCCTTTACATATTCAGCTAGAATCATTATACTTTTAGCTTGATATTACCTAGATATTTGTTTCCAGGTGACTAATTGTTATCACAATCATTTCCTGTGATTCAGATGCATCTAAGAAACAAAAAGAAAACTATTGTAACTATTGAATTTGATCTCACTATAGAATCTCAATATTAATCTAATTATAGAGAGAAAAGTCTGACTTAGATTGCTCATCTTCCAAGACAATAGTTAGGTCAAATAATAAAGCAGTAAACATTTAAATATCTGATTGTATTTATAACTACATGATCCACTTTGACTTTGCCATCCATTCCAGACATGAGACATGAAGTAAACTTTGCCATTTAACCAGTACTGATATGACAAACTGATAATTACTTTGTTTCTCAATTTGATTGTTACCTCACAGATATTCCTATCAATAATGCAGCTCAATTTTCTCAGGTTAAAACACTATGTTAAGTTCTTTTGGTCAGAACACAATCCATTCATTTGACACTATTTATGGATAATTTCTGATAATAATTAAATTGTCTTTCAGTCAACAGCTTGGTAATCATTCATATTCACAAAACATATATGATATCATATATGGTATTACATATATTAATATATTAATATATGGCAATAAGAATTTTAATTTCAAAAACATATGCAATGAATCAATTTAATCATTTATAATATGTGTAGTGAAGTCTTTATAACTTTTTTTTAACTTTTTTTATTAAAAACTCAATTATAACAATAGTTCTCAATTCTCTCCCAGAGTTAGTGCATCAATAACTCATCCCTAAAACAAAAGATACAAAAACAAATAAACAAACACTGGCTTTCAGTATTTCAGAAAACTACAAAAGAAGAAATAGAGGTGACCAAAACAAAATGTAAAAGAATATTCTATCTCACTGGTATTCAAAGAAATCAAAATAAAATTAATATTGCCATTGTGATATAATGTTCTTTATATAAAACTACAATATAGAAAAATACTCTTAGTTTATTAAAAATGCAGGGACTACTTACTGTCTTACTGCTGGTGGGAAAGTACGTAACTCTGTAACTCTTCTTGGAGGGGATGTGGGTAGGAGTGGCTGAATACTTCAAACATATCTGCCCTTTGATACAGCAAATCAAACTTTGGGAAGCCACATGAAAAATAAGTATGGTTTGCCTCAAGAATTCCATTAATGTTTCCATAATGTTGTTTATTATACCATTGTTTACCATTAGAGTAGTTATATATCATTTTTATTTCTAAAAACATACCAGTGTTAATGTAAATTCCATTGTTATTCTTTAATAATCCCTTTAAAAATGCAAATGAACTTACTGTCCAAATAGAGAGAATCATTTCAATAAATACATATAATTTGATTAAAGGAATACAAAGCAGCCAAAAAAATACCTATAGTGTATAATAAGGAAAATATTCATTATATAGGCTGAATTATTTTTAGATGTACATGTGTACATAGGCATAAAGAAAATTAGAATGAACCTATTTTAAAAGTACAAATTGTGATAATTATTAATGGTATAATTATAGAGAGCATTTATTTATATGAAATTTGCAAATATTTGCCATCTATGTTTATTACTTAAAAATGTTATTGCCATTTTGAAAAAGAGGAAAGAAAGCAAGATGCCTATTTAAAAATATCTACTGTGCAAATATAACTAATAGCTAAACTTAATGACAGATTGCTCTATGCAAAATGGATTTCAGTGAGACCTAGAAAATTATGTTTGTTCCATTTTGAGTTAGTAATTTGAATTCCAAATAACTGATGCTAACGTAAGTGCTGTGGCAGTTTGAAATTATTTTATGAATCCCAAAAAGACAAATATTATGTTTGTAAACTAATCTATTCCTCTGGGTGGATGTGATATCCTTTGATTGCATTAAATTCAGTTGAGGGGCCTTTGATTAGATTATTTGATAGGATCACTTTAGGTCTTTTGTTTGGACTATGTCAGTGAGGTATGATTCAGGTGGAATCTCTGCCCCCTTGCTGGGTCTGAAATAAACAGAAATAGAGAGAGAAACTGATTCAGACAGACACAGGGAAAGGAAGTCACCATTTTTAATTCTTCTGTATAAGAGAGGACTGCTTAAGCATGAAGCCCCAAGAGGCTGGGCCCATGGAGCAGCTCATGAGCAGATGGTGAGCCTGGAGGGGAAAGCCAACTTGCTTCTCCATGTGACAACAAGCAAGGATAAACAGTAGCTGACTTTAGTGAGAAACCATCTCTGACAGTGCCTCAGTTTGGACTTTTCATGGCCTTGGAACTTTAAGCTTTTACCCCCCAAATAAATACTCTTTATAAAAGCTGTCACATTTTTGGTATTTTGCATGGCAGCCCTTTGGCAAACTAAAACAAGTGTATATCAACTCACCCAACATCCATTTATTTAATGCATACTATACTCACTACTCTATACTAGAAGGAAATAGGAATTCAAAGAGGAAGAAACCAAAATATTTGTCTTAAAATAGTTTATAATAAAAAAGGGGAGAAAAAAGATATACAGTCTTCTTATGTATGCTGTACAAGCAAGTGATAAGTGTAATAAAAGTAGATTGAGGGGCCGGCTGTAGCCCAGTGGATAGGGCGCCAGTACACCACATGGGAGGCCCCGGGTTTGGTCCCCAGGGGCCACTCCGAGCGGGCAGACCGCGTTGAGGGGGCAAGCCACCGTGGGCGGGGCAGAGCCGCCATGGGCAAAAAGCCGCCACGGGCAAGGCAAGTCGCCCACGAGCAGAATGGAGCCACCCACGAGCAGAGCAGAGTCATCTGCCAGCGGGGCAAGCTGCCCGCAAGTGGGCAAGGCCGCCGCTCACCGGTGAGCTGACTCGGCGCGTCGCTGCAAAGGGAGGAGACAAAGCAGACACAGAAGAATGCAAAAAATAAAAAAAATGAATACAGCAAGAACAAGCAGAAAGGGGGGGGTATATGTAAAAAAAAAAGAAGAAGATTGATTCTGGCATGAGGTATTAAGACACCGTGATTGAGATCATGTTTAAAATAGAACTGAAAGATATACAAATTCAAGAAATAAGATGTACAATTCCATGTGGAAAAAGATAGCTTTGATATGGGCAAGGGATTTGCAAGGTAAGTTAAGGAATGGTGAATGTTTGGAATATAGATTATGTGTGCAGGATGTGGGAAAAATAAATTTGGCAAAGGACATCTTGGTTAGATTGCAGACAATGCTAAATATATACTGCTAACTATATAAAGGAAGATGTGGACTTTGGAATTTTGCTAGTAGGTGGTAATATTAGCAAAATCGATCTAATGAAGATGGATCAACTTCATTGCATATGATGGAAAAAGCTGCAAGCAATGGTCTACATGGGCAAACATTTCAGAAGTTTAGACATGAGTTAATGAGGCTCTGACCTAGGAAGGTGGAATTGAAAGAGAAGGTATTTGTTCCAGAGAAAATGCATGGATTGACTGTGAGAGTTTGAAACTATCTGTATTTTGAAAATTAGGGGACAAGAGAAACAAAAGCTGACCTCCAGCTTTAAAGTTTAAAATGTCACATGGAAATGTAGGCATAATTTAGTTTTTGAAATCACAGGGAGACTGGATTGTAAAGAAAAGAAATGTAGAAATGCACCACAAGAATTAGTTAGTTGAAAACATAAAATTTCATTAAAGAGAATATAGACTGAGAAATGCTGAAAATAATAATGGCCCAATTTAAGAATCAATACATGAAAGCTTATTGCTATGTACTTCTCTGATTTCAAACCTGAGTTACCCTTTCAAGCAAAAATAAATGAAGTTGATCTGGTTGGCTACTCTAATTAATTGAAGGAGTCCTTTGAAAGTACTGAATGCAATCTTTTCATGTGGTGATATATCTACTGCCAATATTTCTAATAACCTAATGTGCCAAGTTTCATTGATTTCACTTGGAGCATTCACTGTATAGTTCAAAGACATTTCTATCCGTTGTGTGGTTTCAATGTATGCAACTGAAGAAGAGGATAGTCTCTATTCTGACTGGAAACAAATGGCTCATTATTCCTGGTTACTAAATCTCCCATGTGTCAGAACTTTGATAGAAGAATGAGTAAGTAGAAAGTCATTTGAACTTTGGGTCTCATAATTTCATTATAGTTTCAATTTCTTCTGTTGATCCTAAAAGTTATTCCTCTAAGAAATTTCTCTAGCTTATTTCTGTTAGAAATTTTGAAATTCCAGTGTATTTAAAGACATGTTTTATTCTTTTTATTTCACTAAAATTGTGTTGCCAACCTTGGAATTTAAAAAAAAAAAAAGACTTCTCTCTTTTCATTTTTAGATAATCCTAATGGTAAGAGTCACATATTCTACTTCATTGCCTTGGCCAGAAAAAAACGGAAATTCTTAATGAGAAACATCTCTATATACCTGCATATTTTCATGCCTATTATTATTATTATTGTCATGCTTAAGATCTTCCTAGACATTTTGTAGCATCTACCTGGAGTCCCATTGTGAATGGAAAAAGCACAGGAATAGTGATTAATTATCATGCACCCAAAATCCCTTTGATAAGTTTAATGTTTTTCCACCCAGGATAAATATATACAGAACATAGTCTAAGCAGTATTTCCATAATAGTTGTTTTAATTCTATGTTTTAATCACATAAATTGTTTCCTGTAAGGAAAGATTTAGTTTGGAAAATTTTCAGGGGCGTTTTATCATTATGTATGGATGCAAAGTTATTAATGGCTCTGATATTTAACTATCAATTCTTCATTGATGGCATTGAAAGTTAGTCATGACTACATACAATGATATATAAAACCAAACACAATTGTATCTTTTAGGAATAGCACAGACTATGATAAACCTATGGAAGTTTTTATCGTAATGTCTTTACATAATTTTGCATGACATTGAGAATGCTAGCAAAACATATGTTTTGGCATAGAGGTATATGAAAAGTATGATATGTTTATGTAAATTAAGAAAATAATCTACCAAATATTACCTACATGTGTTTAAAGGTCTTAAATAGACTAGGAAGATACAGGAATCAATGCTAGTGGTAGCCTTTGGTGTGTGATTGAATGAAATAAAACAGGAAATAGGGAGGAAATGTTAGTTTATTAAAATTAAAATTTAGTATTTTATAGTTTGTGTATAAATTTTTGTGCTTGGGTTGTCTAATGAAAATAAAATAAAAATTTAATTATTTTCTCAACTTATTTTATATCTGAGATTAAAATTTTAATTATATATTTTGAAAGTAGCAGGTATAATTAAATATATTCTTTTTTTTTTTAGGCAAGGAAGTAAAGAGTTTATTAAGACACAAGAAAATGAGAAAAGTACACAGTCTGAGCAGGGACAGTGGGTGTAAAAGAATTTAAGGACATGCCGTAAGGTAGGCAAGGGAGTAAAGAGTTTATTAAGAAACAAGAAAATGAGAAAAGTACATAGTCCAAGGCATGGACTACAGGTGTACTGCGAGTTGATTTGTGCTTTAAATATATTCTTGGGAGGCCTATTTGTTGACATTACATAGTGCCCAATGCAAAATCTCATTCTAAATTTAACATGCTGCTAATTTAATATGGAATGAATTCATAAACTATATTTTACTCTTACTAAATCTTTGACTTTTCAATTAATGTTGAATTCCTATATACATGTATATATTCTTAAAACATGTCCAGAAAAGATAAATGATCCGACTTTGCAGTAACTTTTACAAATGTCTTTAACTACAAATTCCAAAATTCCTTTATATTACATATTTATTTTTATCAGAAATTATACTGAATGTACTAATGTATTTCATAATATCATGAATTTTATTAGCAACTACATTGTCGTTTAAAAACTTAAATCCTATTCAAATAAATCACTAAACCTATTTTAGTTAATACTCTTTCTTGCATATTTCTCATGTTGTTTTCAATTCCAAAGATTTTATTTTATTGATGCATATTTTGCACAAATACGTATTAATTTCAGCATTCATGCACTTACCACAATGAAACATACCACAAATACCCTCCTTAGATATTTGTCAATATTTTAATTTTTAATGTATTACTTCTTTCTATTATTTTGTTTCTTGAGAATCTTAGCAATTTTTTTCCTTTAGAATCTATTTTTTTGTTTTGTAACTTATATTGTAATGGCTAATAATCTGGGTTCCTGAATTAAGGAATCCTGTTGAAGTCTTGCTCCAGCCTATTAATAATTATGTAATCTTCAAAAGATATCAAATGATAAAACAAATAAGGTAAAATTCTAATAAGTCAATCTGGATAGAGGGCCCATATTGTATTCATTGTGTTATTTTTATTTACTTTTTTAAAATATAGTAGGTTTTTTTCTAAAAAAAAGTTACTTACATTACATAAATGCTACATAAAAATATAGGGGATTCCCATATGCCCCACTCCCTACCCCTCCCACAGTTTCCCACATTAACAACATTCTTCATTAATGTGTTACATTTGTTACAATTGATGAACATATTTTGGAGAACTGCCACTAAGCACAGTTTATAGCTTACATTGTAGTTTACAGTCTATCCCACACAATTTTGTAAATTATGGCAATATATATAATAGCCTATATCTGTCATTGCAACATCATTCAGGACAATACCCAAGGCCCAAAAATGTCCCCATATTACACCTATTTTTCCCTGTCCCTCTCCTCAGAATCTCCAGTGGCCACTGCCTCCACATCAATAACAGTTCTTCCATTGCTAGAATCACAATAAGTCTATAGTAGAATATCAGTAATTCTACTCTAGTCCATCTTCATTCCCCAATCCTGAGGATTCTGGGATAGTGATGCCCACTCTGCCTTAATTGAGAGGAAACTTAGATCCCATGGGGCAGAGGGATGGGACTATCTTTCTTGCAATTGCAGACTCTCTGTTCCTTGTCATTGTCCATAATCACTTCCTTGTTAGTTGTCCTGGGTGAGTCCAGAGAACTGGAGAGAAGGAGTTGCAATTATGTTGAGATTCAGGCCCAGCTGTCTCCTGGGCAGCCCAAAGATTTAAGTCTCTTGCACATACACTTATCAACTCTAGTACTAACTATACATTCAAATAGAAGGGGCAGAAGAGCCGTGTATAGGGAAACCACAACTGAGTCCAATTCGCATAAATTCCCAAGTTGGGCCAACTGGCAGAGCCCCAAACTCCTGAGCTGTCTGCCCTACATATTTTTGCAACCTCTCTGTAAGTTTAAAATTATTTCCAAATAAAAGTTTTCAAAAATTAAAAATATAAAGATATTGTGACAATGATTGAAATAATTCCTGTGACCCATTTAATACAAAATCTTGGCTTTAGTAAGCACCCAAACAATGCAATAATCTTTAGAAATATTAATATTACTTTATATTTATGCATATAATTTCTATTTGTGATTGATATTTTTCTTTAATAAGTTATCCATATACACATGTATTTCTGATTAATGGTTACCTTAAGGTAAAGACAAAAATAATAGTATTTAAATTATAGAAAGAGGTAAATGTGTTACATTTTAAGGACAGGGCAATTGCTCAAAAAACAAACAACATCTAGTATACATAAGAAAAATCATTAAAACTGTGCTTTGTCTGTTTATATCTATCTCAGAAAGATAAAATACTGTCTTTCATTTTAATGCAGAATTTTAAAATATTTATGTGGCAGGAAATAAACAATTAACTCATTTTATCTCACTAGTCATTTGCGAGATTATTCTTGGAAAGCATGTTGTTTAATAAAACTGCCAGTTAAAGACAATCTGCAGATATGTCAATCTGCACATCTTTGAACCACATCAGTAATATTTTACTCTTGAGCTGTCCTTGATCTTATTGCCTGGATGATGTAAATTGAATGATTTTTTTTCCTTTCAGGTTCATGATGAACTTTTCCTTTGGCAGATCTCCCCCTAAAACAGTGGAGCTCAAAGAGCGAACTTGTTACAGAGGGAGAGACAAAATACAATCACATTTGCTTTTGGGTTGAATGTATACATTTAGATAAGGACTATACCTGGTTCCTGAAACCTGCATCATTTCATTAATAAGATAAATCATTTTGAAGTCTTGATGGCAGCTTCTTAAAGGCAGACATCTTGAAAATAAGGGGATATTAGTTAGGTGACTGCTTATAGCTCCATGTATGGCTTTGCAGAAATTATTTAACCTATCCAAGAATCAGTTTTCTCATCTGTAACTAAAGTAGTTTGGATTAAATGATCCATAAAATCTTTTCTATTTCCAAAGTTCTGTGACTTTTAAGAATGAATTAAAGGGCTGGTCTATGCACTAACTAATATGCTAATTTGTTTTTGTAGTCCCAACTTTAAGAAATAATCCTGAAGAAGTTATTCTTAAACTCCACTGAAAGGTGTGCAGATTATTCAAAAGGAATGTACATTTCAGTAAACATCAGTGTTTCACAGCCGCATTTTCCTTCCTTGAGTCTCTTAGAAACACTGTTACTAGCTTATCATGTAAATTGAAAAAGGAAGACTAACATTTTTTCACGTAAGCATATCTGCTTCTGTGTGTAGGTATATATGATATAGTATATACATATTTTTCCTGCAGAGCTAGGCTTACTTTTCAGAGCATTTTAACCTTTACCCTTTTTCACATAACACATGAGCTTCATCCAATTACCGTCACTAGACACAATACTATAAGAAAAAGGAGGGAAGACACTTCCTCCCACGAACTAATTTTCTGCTGAAACTAATGAGAAAGACCCTCTGGATTCTAGGGTTATGATACTGAAAGTACATTAATCTGGGTACTTTTCAGCTGTTTGGTTGTTTCCTTCTTACAGGAAGTCTGTCTGGAGTGTCAAATAATGGACCCAATGAAAGAAAAGAGGAGTTAAAAGAGGGAAAAACAGAGATGGCCCTGATAATCATTTCTATGTCTAGATTTGCTTGAAATCAATGCCTCCCCCCTATTTTTCCATGTCATATTGAAATTAAATCATATTTTAAAACTCTGATTATTTTTAAATATGTTTAAGATTTCTAATAACTAAAGGAATCATAACTTTAAAAAATATTTATGTTTGAATATATACCTGGTATAAACCTTGTTTAAAAGTGTTATTTTCAGTCTCTCAATCCATGTGAACATTTGTTTCAAAGAAAAGTTTGTTGAACAACTAGCTATTGGGGCAGCAATCTCAAAATACTAAGATAGAATGAAGTAGTCACTCTATCTTAAAGGGAAAAATATATTTATATACAGATTGTCTTTCAAGTAGCTCAAAATGAAAAAAAAAAGCAATCCTCTGTACTATCTTTCACCTTTAACAAATATAAACTTTTATTTAAAGGAATGGACAACCAAGTAAGTATTAATATCTGGAAACATTTCCTTTCTCCACGACCTTTACAGATCATGAAGTTTTTGTGCTAATGTACAAGGAGTGCTTTCTTAATTAAATAAATTACATGCTACTTCAGAAAAGAGAGGCATATATCTAGTTAATAGCCTAGGATCACTCTCTGTTTTGGTAATAAATTGTTATTTCTCAACTGTAGTTCATATAATAACAAAAAATGCATTAAAGACACTAAAAGGATATTGTACACTTTCATAATGCAGTAATTTGAGAAAGCAGATTCAGCTGTTAACTAAGTGTTCTCTCAGGTAGATTGTACTATATATCTAAATGTATTTCAAAGGCAACAACACCTTAATTGATTTGGTAAATGAATATGCTTTCAGAGAGACAGAGAGAATGCAGCATGTTAATATAAAAGGATATTTATTCTTCTGCCCATCCGTGACTGTTTTCTCTGACTAGATGATGTCTTTATCCAATGAGTAACATTTAAAATATAAATATCCCTTTTTTGGATCATTTAACCATTGTGTAGGCTTATTTTAAAGAATTTAGTGGTTTAAAACTGATGCCTTGGGATATGTGTAATAGTTAAAAATATAATTTATTTTAATAGCACATCTTTAAATATAATTCAGTATATAAGGGATTATGATGAGAAAGCAAGGGTTCTATCTATGAAAGTATAATTACATATGTCATAGGTTAACAGAGAAAGAAATTCATAGTTAAATTAGAATAGTTGAAAACAATTGAGAAAAATGAACAAATAGTGTTAATAATTCTCCAGTGAAATTAACAATAAAAATTTAGAAGACAGGGTGATAAAAAAATCTATTTATGAAAAAACGATTTAAAGTGTGATGGACTGTATGACAAGGAACATGCAATTTAATTTTGAGAAAAGAACTGAATTACTATAATGATATACTGGATATTGCTATCCAATTTTTCCCTGCTGGAGGTACTCTGAAATTAAGCGTTGTTTTTAGTTAAAAATTTAAAAATTGCATTGTGAGGCAGTTGTATATCCCAATCCTCCAGAAGTATTTTAATTCAAAACAGAAATTTCATACAGATCTACATGTCAGTTCTAAGCAGCATTATTGGGCATTATCTTCTATCTGACATATTACTAAAGTTAAATTCAATTTAATTCATACTTATTATATTTTATTTTTCCAACATTTTATTAGGCAAATTTTAAAACATGCAGAAATATAAAGTTTAATAGTGTGTATCTACAAATACAACACCTAAAAATGATTTATAGTTATTGTCATGATACAAATCCAGAACATATTTTAAATTAAAAAACAAATGACAATTCAGTGTATGCAATATGATGACCCTTTATTTTATAATATACCTTTGGGCATGTATATATACATGCATACCCATATACATTAAAAACAGACAGAATAGGATATATCAAAGTGAAAATAATATTCAGTTTTAAGAAATGTTATTACATTTAATATTTATTTTCTTTAATATACTTTTCTGTGCTGATTTTTTTGAACCCCTGCATTCCATAACTTGCAAACAGTAAAATTATTTTAAAGGGGTAAAACAAAGAGAAAAGTGATAACTCTCCTCTATGGGTTAGCAAACAACCAGAATACTTTATCCTAATAAAAAAAAGTATCTCACATATATAAGCAGCACCAAAGATATCACTTACAATCCATTGTAGAGAATGAGTATTAATTAATCAGCTAATTTATTTTCATCGTGTTAAAAAAGTTTTACTTTGAAATACATGTCAAACGTCTTCCAGTCTGGATTTTTAATTTTGTCTTATATCTTATACATTATTTTTACTTTTTCACATTGTATAATATTTCATAGTAATCATGATTACAAAATAATAGTTCTATGTAGTTATTAAGTAGAATTTGGCATTTCTATACATAAGATTTCCACAGGTAAAATCAAAGAGAATTTTAGGTTTGTTAAGTTCCTGGTATCTTAAAATTTTAAGAAACAAATAATCCATGCTAACTAATAACCTGTATTCATAAATCAAGGCATGGAGTGCATGGATATACTCAAATAAAATTAAGTTAATATTTATCATGTCTCGTTCATTATGAGTACTAATATGAGATTTGGACTATAGTTATACATCAGAGCGAAAGGATATTCAATAATAGACAACCCCAGAAATATTAAAGAAGAAACTTTTATTACTATTCCTTTATAACTAATAGTAAATAAATATACATGCAATCAAGGAAACCAATAAGAAATTATACAGCTTTGAATTTTATCTAAATAAAATACTTTCCTTGGTATGGTCATCAATTAAAAGGAATTTTTTTTTCAGAGAAATAGTCATCTCATTTTTTCCCCAAATTTTAACAAAATATAGAAAATGCACTTTTTTCAATGTCTACATTTTTTCTTTTGCTATATCCAGATATAGCTTAGCTTGAAATATTTAGAATGTAAAATATTAAGGTGAACTCACCTTACATAATATCTTTAGTAGGAATATATCTCACCATTCAAAAACGGGCCAATTTTCCCCTTGGAACATTGTATATGAAACTTTAAAAATGGACTTTATGCATTTTTCATTCAAAATTTTCATTGTTTTCTAATATATGTATTTTTTTAATTTAAAACATTAAACATTGTCAAAACATAAGTAATGTTTTTTTCATCTCCTACAGAACTATTCTGAATAGAAATTCGACTAATGTAATGAATATACAGATGACTTTCAAAAATTATGAAACTAAAGCTCTTTAAGACTAGTTTGGTAATTGCCTCATTTATAGTAGTTTCATGTAGCTTAATATCACTAATTCTGTTATAAGGTTTTGAGTGCCGGGTTATTTTCCATGCCCTTGGATGTGTCAAAAATTCCCCAAATTTGGGAGCAATTATTATTTGGGAATTTGAGTTCTCTCCTCAGGATTTGGGAAGTTTACTTTTAAAATTTGGGAGATTTGCCCCCCAAAATAATGTAAATTGTTGCAGGTTTCCCCTCATATCCATGGAAAGCCTTGCCACATGTTTTAATAATAATAGCAATAGTTATAGTAATGAATGAGGTTCGATCATTTCACTATGAAATACCTGAACTTTTCTTTTCAATAGCATAAATAAAATATACATTATTAAAGCAGGGATGTGTGGAATGTGTTTATACCAGAACTTTACCAAAAGATAAAGATTAAATCCTCAAGACCTATAATAAGAGTAGCTTTAACTAAGATAGAAACTTTCCAAACGAAACAACCCCTTTATACAATTAAACCTATTATGAAGAAACCCTGGGATATATTCAGTAGAACAATAAAAACATATCCCACAGAATAATTGTAAATTATAACATATGAGAATTTATCTATATAATATTATATTTTGATTGGTAGAGTCAATTCTAATATTATCAACATAATATCACCATGAATAAATTTACTCAAGTCCATTTTGACTTACTAGTTCATTCTACACCATTATCCAACAAACATTTATTATGAACTTACTTTGGGTCAGGTGCTGCGCTAGTTATGGTGTTAGTCTGTTAAACCTAGGCTCATGGTAATTGAAAGGGAAGTACTTGGAATCTATGGGAAATCATATTCTTTAGGGAATCATGCATTGCATCATCCTTTCATCAATGAAGTGATCTCCACTCCTTTGAGCACAAAAGCCTAATCTATAAGAAACAAATATATCTAAGATTTATTGAGGATGTAATAACTTTATCACAAAATCTCACATGGTACTTTTTTTCACTTCCATGTAAGAAAGCTGAAAGCACAGAAATAAAATGACTTGTCCAAATTTGAACAGCTGTC
>PVKH010010167.1:0-18415 GCA_004027955.1 Chaetophractus vellerosus | reverse complement strand
AAAAATCCTTCATCTCTATGTGCTAGAATAAAACCAAGGAATTTAACTTAAAAAGTGGGAAAAATGACAAAACTAAAATAACATTGAATTAAAAGTAAATAAAACAATATTTATTGGTTAACCTCTTACAAATATAGACTTCAGTGGCATTAATATCACCTTTTTGTACTACCATCACCACTATCCATTAGCCAACTCCTTAAAGAGAAACTTTGTAGTGATTAGACATTAACTTCCCATTCCCTACATCCAAACCTGACCCTGGTAACCTATATTATAGTTAACCTAATACCAATCCTTTTCAACCTCTTCCAAAAAATTGTAAAGGAAGGAATGCTACAAAATCCAGTCTCTGAAGCCAACATCACCTTAATACTAAAGCCAAATAGAAATATTATGAAAAAAAGAAAATTATAGAACAATACCTCTAATGAATATAGATACAAAAATCTTCAAGAAAAGAATTCCTAACCAAATTCAAAAGCACATTAAAATTATACACCATAATCATATGTTTTTTTTGTTTTGAGATACTGGTGCCATGTATTGAAACCAGGACCTCATATATGGGAAGCCAACACTCAAGCACTGAGCCATATGGGTTCCCCGAGTTAGTTTTTCCATTTGTTTCCTTATTGTCTGTTTTTGTTTTTAGGAGACACCAGGAACTGAACACAAGACCTCTCATGTGGGAAGCAGGTGCTAAAATGCTTGAGCAACATCCACTCCCTGATCATATGGGTTTTATAACAGGTATGCAAGGATGGTTCAAAATAAGAAAATCAATCAGTGTAATATACCATATTAATAAATTGAGGGGAAAAATCACTTGATTATCTCAAATGATCCCAAAAAGGGATTTGGCAAAATATAACATCCCTTCTCATTAAAAACTCTCTGAAACATAGCGATAGAAGAAAGCTTTTTCCATATGATAAGGTTCACATGAAAAAACCATGGCTAACATTGTACTGAATGGCAAAAAAAAACACACATTTTTTCCAATGAGATTGGGAAAAAAAAAAACAAGGATGTCCAGTATTTCTGCTATTATTCAATATTGTGCTAGATGTTCTAGATAGAGTAATTAGACAAGTAAAAGACATAAAAGACACCAAAACAAGAAAGGAAGAGGTAAAACTTTCACTATTCCCTGATAATATGAACCTATCTTAGAAAACCCTTAAAAATCTACAGTAAAACTATGAGAACCAATAGACAACTTCAAAAAAGTGGCATAATACAAGATTAAAATGCAAAAACTCAATAAAGTTTCTATGTACTACTAATGAGTGAACTGAGGAGGAAGTTAGGAAAAAATTCTGTTTACAATATTGACTAAAATAATAAAATATTTAGGAATAAACAACCATGGACATAAAGGATCTGTATTCAGAGAACTACAAACCATTGTTAAAAGAAACCAAAGAAGACCTCAATAAATTGAAGGGCATTCTGTGTTCATGTGTTGGAAGACTAAATATCACTAAGATGTCAATTTTACATAAAATAATCCAAAGATTTAATGCAATCCCAATATAAATTCTAACAGCCTTCTCTCTAAAATTGGAAAAGCCAATTATCAAAGTTATCTTGAAGCACACAGGCCCCTGAATTGCCAAAACTATCTTTAAAAAGAAGGATGAAGTTGAAGGATTCTCATTTCCTGACTTTAAAGCATTTTATTTACCTAAAGTGGTAATAAACAGCATGTACTGGTGTAAAGTTAATTGATTGATGGGATTGAATCAACAGTTCAAAATAGACCCTCACATCAATAGTCAAATGGTTTTTGACAAGGCTGTGAATCCAACCCAGCTGAGTTAGAACAGCCTATTCAACAAATGGTGCTGGTAAAGCTGGATACACATATCTCAAAGAAAGGAAAGGATTCCTATCTTATACCTCATTAACTTAAACTAATTCAAAATAGGTCAAGAACATAAATGTAAATTCTAGAACCATAAAACTCCTAGAAGAAAATGTAAGGAAACACCTTTAAAATCTTGAGGTAGGTGTTGGTTTCTTGGCCCTTACACCCAAAACAAAAGCAATGAAAGAAAAAATAGATAAATAGGACTTAGGACTTCCTCAAAATTAAACACTTTTGTGTTTCAAACAATAGTTTAGAAGATGAAGATGCAGACTATTCAATGGGAGAAAGTCTTCAATAACCACATATCCAACAAAGGTTTTATTTCTATGTTATATAAAGAGATCACATAACTCAATGACAGAAAGACAAACAACCTAATTTAAAAATAGACAAAACACTTGACTAGATATTTATTCAAAGAGGAAATACAAATGGCCAAAATATGTCATGAAAAGATGCTCAGCATTACTAGCTATTAGGGAAATGCCAATCCAAACTACAATGAGATATTTCATGCCTCACAGAGTGGCAATTAAAAAAAAACAGAGAACTGTGGGTGCTGGAGGGGAAGTAGAGAAATATGGACTATCCTTCACTGTTGGTGGGAATGTATTAATAAATGGTGTTGCCTCTGGGGAGGATGATTTGGTGGTCCCTCAGGAAGCTAAATATAGAACTGCCTTATGATTCAGCAATCCTACTACTAGGAATATATACAGAAGGTCTGAATGCAAGGATGCTAACAGATATTTGCACACCCATGTTCATAGTGGTATTAATGACAGTTGCTAAAAGGTGGAAACAGATTAAATGCCATTCAACCAATCAATGGATAAACAAAATGTGGTATATACATACTATGGAATACTATTCAGGTGTATGAAGAAATGAAATCAGGATGCATGTGACAACAGGGTGAAACTTGATATTATGTTGAGTGAAATGACAGAAACAAAAGGATGAATATTGTATGTCCTCACTGATATGGACTAAATATGATTAGCAAGCTTATGGAGTTATACTATAGATTGTAGGTTAGTTGGAGACAGAATGCTGGTTAAGAAGGCAGGGAGATGATACGGAATGTATGTAGAATGTTTAATAAGGTCAATTACAAATATGTTGTGATGGATAAAGTTAATATTAGCACATTATAATGACTATTACACACACTGCTTATTTATAACCTGGGATTGTAGTTGAAAGATGTAGTCAAGGGAGGTTAATGTTAATTGAAAGACAGCATAAGGATAACCTAGGGGTTGTATAACATAGTGATTTTGGTGGTAGGTGAGGATTGTGGTTAATACTATAACTACAAGAATGTTCTTCACCTATAAGATGTTAAGAATTTGATGATGAATAGGAAAAATACAACTAATATATTTTATCAACTATAGTTACCAGTAATATTGTAATATTTTTGTAGAAATGGCAAAGAACTTACTTTATCAATATTAAAGGTAAAAGATGGTTTAGTTTTATGAGATACGAATATGATTAAACACTTTTCTTCAATTTCTTCATTAAGAATGAGACATTGGTCATGACATTTAACCAATCTCTAATCATTTATGTATCTCTCATTTATGCTGAGATATGCATAAGTGTAACCTCTGGAATGACATGACATTTTGAAATCTCTTAGCTATAAAAACTCATTTGTATTTACCGTTTCCTCCTTTGGTCAAGGTCTTTTTCCAGGTATATTGCTAGTTGGTGCTTGGTAATAATCACTTGGTGCCAGGGAGGCTCATGCCCAGGAGTCATGTTCCATGTTGGGCAAAAGCAGTGTGTTTATATACTGAGTTTAGCTTAGAGAGATGCCACATTAGAGCAACAAGGAGGCCCTCAGGAGGTAACTCTTAGGCAACATATAATTTATCTAATTTCAGAAAATTTTATTAACTCCAAAGCAAACTGCATATGCACAAAAGGAGTTATTCCATATTTTCCATTCCCCTCAATTGCTGCCAACCATTAATGATCTTTCTGTCTCTCTTGATTTGCCTCTTCTGGATATTGCATATAAATGAAATCTTTTAAAAATGTGACCTTTTTTAAAAATCTGGCCTACTTTTTGAGTACACTTAGCATGTTTTCAAGCCTTTTCCATGGAATAGCTAATACCATTACTTCATTCCATTTTATGACTGAACAAAATTCCAATGTATGGATATTACATATTTTGGTTATCCATTTATTAGGTGATAGAAATTTGGGTCATTTCTACTTGTTATTTTAACTAATGCTAATATGATTGTTTGTACACAATTACTTGAATATCTTTCTTCAATTTTGGGGGTTATATATCAAGGAAGAGATCTGCTAGATCATCACAAATTCTGTGTATATCTTATTGAGGAACTGTATAAATACTTTCTAAGTACATACCTACCAGCCTATGTACAAGGATTCCAATTTCTTCACATCCTCACCAACAGTTATTTTAGATTTTCAAAAAAGTATAACCATCCCACCAGGTTTGAAGTGATGTCACATTTTGGTGTTGATTTCCATATCCCTAATAACTAAAGATGTTGAGCATTATTTCATGTGTTTGTTATCCAATTGCATATATTCCTTGAAAAAATGTCTATACAAATACTTTGCCCATTTTTAGTTAGATTGCCTTTATGTTAAAGGGTAAGGATTCTTTAAAATATATACATTCTGGGATATTAGGCCCTACTCAGATATATGATTGGATAGTATTTTTTCCTTCATGTAGGATACTTTTCAGTTTCTTGTTAGGGTTTCCTTTGATTAAAAAGTTTTTAATTTTTGTGAAAAACAATTTGTCTATTTTTATTTCTAGTGATTTAAATGCCATATCTAAGCAACAATTGCCACATGAAAAGTAATGAAGAATTACCCCTATATTTGGTTGTAAGAGTGGTATAGTTTTGCTCTTACATTTACACCTCTAAATGACTTATTTATAAATATTTTAAAGTAAAGATCAAAATTCATGCTTTACATGTTCATATCCAGTTGTGCCACTGCATGATGAAGACACTGTTCTTTCTGAGTGCAGGAACTTGTTGCCATGTATGTTGAAAATAAATTGATTATATATATATATATATATATATATATATATATATATATATGTATATATACACACATACATATATATGTTTATTTCCAAAGTATCAATTCTATTCTTTTAGATGTTTACATTTATGCCAATAACACACTATTTTAATAAATGTAGATTTGTATTGTTTTGAAATACAGAATTGGATATCTTCTAGTTTTGTTCTTATGCAGTATAATTTTATCTTTTAAGTTGTCTTTATAATTCCATGATTTCAAGGGTAAGCTCTTACATTTATTTTTTTAAAACAAATCAACTAAATTGATACATATTAATAAAGCATAAATTCATCTGAAATGTGCAGTGAATGGTATTTGGTATAATCACATAGTTTGCATTCATCACATCCATCATTATTAGAGATTTTTCATTAAGAGGTGAAGAATTTCCTTGTTTGTTTCTTTGTTTTTTGTTTATTATTATTATATTTTTTAAATGGGCTATGAGATTTTGATAAGCATTCATTGTATCCCTAAATGTTTTGTGGGTAGAATTGCCATCTTAACCATATTAAATCTGCTATTCCATTAAATGGGATGTCTTTCCATTTCTTTAGGTCTTCTTTTATTTCTTTCAGTAATATTTTATAGATATTATATAATCTTGCATACCTTGGTTAAATTTATTTATAGCAATTTTATTATTTTTATGCCTCCGAAAATTATTTTTTTCTTAATTTTCTTTTTGGATTCTCAGAATTTGTTTGCCTAAGTACAAAGGACTTATGCATGTTCATTTTTTACACTGCAACTTTACTGCATTTATTTAATGCTCTAATAGGATGTGTGTGTGCATGAGTGTAAATAGACATGTGTTTGTATGGCTGCTATGGGATTTTCTACATGTAAGATCATGTCATCTCAGAATAGAGATAATTTTACCTCTTGTTCTAAAATATATTTTTATTAGAGACTTGTGAAATTTCAAAATAATCATGAACATGTGTGAAATTCCCATACAACAATCATCCATCAACACACTATATTTTTGTGGAACATTTATTACAAAATTATAAGATAATGGCACGTGACTGTTACCACTAACTCTGGTAACACAGTACCTCTTTGCATTGATACAAGAATATTACAGTATTGCAGTTAACAATAGTCCATAGGTTACATTAATTGTATTTTCCCATGCTTCTCCACATTCTTAACACCTTGCAATAGTGATGTACATTTCTGTATTTCATGGAAGGACATTTCATATTTGTACTATTAACCACAATTTTCATCCACCTCTGGGTTCACTATGTTATTCAGTCCCTAGATTATTCTAGAGCTTTCCTTCAATTCACATTTATATCCTGAGACCACCCTTTTCCACCTCAATCCCTTTTATAGATCAGCTGCATTAGTTCTACTCACTATGTGTTACCATCAACTCCATTTCCACACATTTACAGCCAAGTTAATTAAAACTTCCATATACATTAATCATCAGTACACCTTCTCAGCCCTCCACTTATCTCCTAATACCCTTTACTCTAGGTTTTAACTTCAAGCATTTATTCTTCATATATAATTCATATTTGTGAGACTGCAATATTTGTCCTTTTTTCTCTGGCTTATTTCACTTAATATCTCATCTTGAAGTTCATCCATGTTATTGTATGTGTCCCAATTTCAGTTTTTCTTAAAGCAGCATAGAATTCCATCATAGCTATATACCACATTTTGTTTCTTGATTCATTGTTTGATGAACACATGGGTTGCTTCTCTTTTTTGCAGCTATAAACACTGTTGTGCTAACGTGTGTTTGCATCACAGTTTTCAATTCTTCTGGATATATCCCTGGAAGAGGAATTGTTGGATCATATGGCAAATATATATTTAGTTTCCTGAGGAACTGACAAACTGTCTTCCACAGAGGCTGCGCATTTTACAATCCCACTAACAATGAAGGCGTATTCCTTTTTCTCCACATCCTCTCCAGCATGTTACCTGCTTTTTAATAATAGCCATTCTATGCTGTGTGAGATGATAAATCATTGTTATTTTGTTTTGTTTTTCCCTAATAGCTAGTGATATTGAACATTTCTTCATGTGCTTTGTAGCCAGTTAGATTTCTTCTTCAGAGACTTGTCTATTTAAGTCTTTTGCCCATTTTAAAAATTGGATTGCTTGCTCTATTTTTGAGTTGTATGATCTCTTTAAATAGAATGGAAATCAAACCCTTATTGGATAAGTGGTTTCCAAATATTTTTTCCCATTGAGTGGGCTGCTTTTTTACTTCCTTGGCAAAGTCCTTTGAATCACAAAAGTGTTTTTATGTTTGAGGAGGTCCCCTTTATCCCATTTTCTTTCATTCCTCATGATTTCAGTATAAGGTTAAAGAATCCACCTCATATCACCAGGTCTTGAAGATGTTTCCTACATTTTCTTGTAGGAGCTTTATGGTTCTAGTGCTCATATTTAGGTCTTTGATTTATTTTGGGTTAATTTTTATATAAACTTTGAGATAGAGGTCCTCTTTCCTTTGGCTATGGATATACAGTTCTTCCAGCACCATTGGTTGAATAGATTATTCTGTCCATACTGGGTGGCTTCAACAGCCTTGTCAAAAATCACTTGACCATAGATGTGATTGTTTCTTTACCACCCACTTGGTTCCAGTGGTCTGTGTGTCTATCTCTCACCAGTAACTTCCTGGTTTTTACTACTGTAGCTGGGTAATATGATTTAAAGTCTAAAGAGAAATTCCTCTAACTTCACTTTTAATTTTTAAGATGTTTCTGGCTATTTGAGGCTGCTTACCCTTCCAAATAAATTTGATCAATTGTGTTTTCTATTTGTTTACAAATACTGATAGAAGTTTTATCAGGATTGCATTGAATCTGTATATCAATTTGGGTAAAATTGTTATCTTTTTTTTTAAAGATTTATTTTTTATTTATTACATATCCCCACCCCCCTTTTCTGCTTGCTCTTGCTGTGTGTCCATTCTTGTGTTCCTCTCTGTCCACTTTGTCTCCCCCCATTGTGGCAATGCACCGAGACTGGTCACTGTGCAGGAAGCTTTGCCCCACTTGTGGGCGGCTTCTGTTTCCATTCATGGCTGGCTCTGCTTCAGTTCACAGGCTACCTGCCCTGCCCATGGGGGCTTTGCCCTGTCCATGGTGGCTTTTTCCCTGCCCATGGCAGCTCTGCCTGCCCATGGTGGCTTGCCCTTCTCAAGGCGGTCTGCCCATTCGGAGATGTCCCTGGGAACCGAACCCGGGGCCTCCCATGTGGTATACTGGTGCCCTATCCACTGGTCTATATGGCCAGCCCAAATTGTTATCTTAATAATAATTAGTCTTCCAAACCATAAGCATGGAATATTCTTCCAGTTATTTTGGTCTTTTTTATTTCTTTTAGCAATGTGCTGTAGTTTTCTGAATACAAGTGCTCTACATCCTTGGTTGAGCTTATTCCCTATAACATAATGAAACCACATGTAAATGACCAATATAGGTGATATTGCATATATATGGATGTTTTCCAAAATATAAATACAAATATGCTAGATAGAAGGAAACAAAAAAGTAGCTAAGTACAGAAGGTGAAGCATAGAGAGATTAAGAGGTTTTGAGTTTTTTTTGATTTGATGTTTTCTGTTTTTTATTTTTTCTGTAATAATGAAAATGCCCTAAACCTGATTGAGTTGATGAATGCAAAACTATGGATTATACCAAATATCATTGATTGTACACTTGGATGGATTTATGCTTTATTAATATGTATCGATAAAATTTTAAAAAATAATGTGAAAATGAAGAAATATGAACATTTCTTGTTAACTTTAATGTAATAAAAATGAAACAGGTTAGTGATATGGAGCATGTTGGAAGGCAGTGTTAATAAGAGGCCACATAGTACTCTCTAGGACCTTTTATTATTACTACCTCTCCTTAGATAAAATGAGAAGCTTGTTTTAGAAATTTGTTTTTGTAGGGAAAAATAAATTTAAATACTTGAGTATTAAGAATGTTTATGGTTTTCTTACTAAGAATTTGATTTTATATCTGAATTGAAATGAGGGATTTCACTTTTCATTAATTTCCTAATTTTAGTGGGTTTTTAAACTGTGAATATAGTTTTGGAAATATTCCTAGGAAAAATTTCTGAGATATATAAACCTATACTGATAGATATGTATGACGATATATTTCTTTCATTAAAATATGCAGTTGTATAAGGTGTGAGATAGGGGTCCTCTTCTGTAATTTTAGATAGTGCTATCCAGTTCTCCCATCATCATTTGTTGTACAGACTGTTCTGGTCCAGTTGGGACAGCTTGACAACCATGACAAAAACCACTGTTTATGCTATTTAATGTTTTTTAAATTAGTTTTTATTTTTTAAAAAATTTAGATTACATAAATGCTACATAATATAGAGGATACCCATATGTCCCACTCCCTCCCACTCACCAAATTTCCCACAATAGCAACATCCTTACATTATGATGTATGTACGTAGTGCAGGAGGGTTGGACCTGGGAAGGCAGACCAAATCCTTTTGATGTTCCAAAGAATCCACATGGAAGCCATAAGTCCAGCAGCAGCCATGTCATTTTATTTGCTCACATGTCCTGATGACAGCCATTGGGTAGTGACTGCACCTGTGTAGTGAGGAAACAAAGCTTATATAGGGCAGGAAAGGACAAAGAGGGATCTACTTAATATATAGCCTATGGAATGATTAACAATGTGTACTAACCTATAGAGGGTTCTGAGAACAGTAAATCAAGTGTTCTAGCAATTAACATTCTTTTGTAGCAGACTGCACTCTTGGTTCCAGTCTCTCCCCTTCTGAAGGTGAATGGGCCATTGACCAATATGGCCTCCCCCCTCCCAGCCCTTCTGCAGGCAGTTCAAAGAAGGGGCATTCCTTCTATTTACCCTATGCCCCACCCCAATACTCTTTCCACTATACAAACTGTCCACAAGTCTTCAGTGTTATCTGAGCAGTCAGAGCATAGAGCACTGTAGCCAACTACCACAAGAGCAATAAAGTGAATAGTAAGAGATTAAAATTTCACCCCTGATTGCTAAGAGACTAATGAGTACATATTACAGAATTCCTTTTGTTGTTTCATACAGACAGGGGCAAATTATGCTGGCTTAACAGTATACAAGAAACACTTTCATTAGTATACAACAAAGTACCGGGTAGGGGGGCTTTATGAGGAAGTTTCTAATACAATACATTTTTCTTTTTCCAAAATCTTTGAGTTTTTCCTATAGTAACATTAAAATCAGTTGAGGCACAAGAAGAGTTCACGTTACACACATATAGAGTTTCAGCAGGAATATAGCTCAGATTACTAACTGTGGTTTTATAACAATGTTTTGGGTGACTTATTCTCCATGAACTTAAGATCCCCAAGCAGTGTGGCTGCATAGGCCAGTAGTATGGTGAAAATGACCTGGTTAACATATCATCAATATAATGAAATAGATTTATAGCCACAAGCTTTTTTTCCATGCAACCAGATTCTTTGCCATCAGGCCAGGACAGATGGTTGGACTATGCACATAGCCTTGGGGAAGCACTGCAAAATCCACCATTGGCCTCACATGAAGGTGAATGCAGGCTGGCTTGACTTGCCTAAGGAGATACTAAAGAAAGCCTTAGCAAGTTGTAAAACAATGTGATAGTGATAACTAGATATTAATTTCTTGCAACAAACTAGAAATATTTGGGACTGCTGTGTACAGAAGTGGTGTTACTTTAATGTATAATAATCTGCTGTTATGCTCCACCCCTGGCTGTCCCCAATGGCCATTCTCTTTCTGCAGCCACAGAGCTCCTGCTTTAGTGGAGGTGGGACAAACCAGATGAATATGAGCCAAAGCATCTGCCTTTTGATTTCCAGGCAGAGAGGTTGTTTCTGTGACACATGCCATTTTTTAAAATAATTAAAACCATGATTAACAATGTTATACTTTTATCTAATATTATGCTGAAACATTGCTAAATTTCTAGGAATTTTATACACTCTTTAAGTGTTCATATGAACATTTTACATATACAACTTTGATTAACAGAGAGTTAAAGAATCCCTTTTAGTTAAACATTTAAATATTTCAGTTTAAACAATGCTTGTACAAACTCCTTATAACTATTCATAACCACATAGACTATAGTTACTTCATCTTAAAACAAATTTCACCCTTGCAGAACACATTCCTTTACTTAATGCTACCTCCTACAATAACTTCTACAAGTTTTGTCCCACATATTTCCATTCTGCTTTTATGAAAACCGGTCATTTTTTCTTAGGACAAAACACACTCCCTTAAACAAACTTTTCAAATTTTGGTTAGCCTTTCCACAAACCTTTCATTTTTTTCAATATCCATTCAAATCTCACATTCATCATTCCATTTTGTGAAGAAAAATAAACTATTCATTCCAATTTAGGCAAAAAAAATTATGAAGTGGTTTGTAGTTGCCTCATTAGTCAAAACTTACAATTTTCATCATTTTAAAAATTTAATGCATATAATCCTAATTTATATTATTACCATCCATACTTATTTATTAATATAAGCAGTGATTTGATGTTTTGGCCATTTGAATGGAGCTCTTCTAAGAATTTTCATTTATCAATGTAATACTACCACCCAGAGGCATCAAAATATACACTTAACAAACATAAAAAGAGTTTTGACAGGGGGCTGGCTGTAGCCCAGTTGGTAGGGCACCAGTTTACAACATAGGAGGCCCCAGGTTTGGTTCCCAGGGCCTCCTCAAGCAGGCAGACCTCCTTGAGAAGGCAAGCTGCCACAGGCAGGGCAAAGCCCCTGTGGGCAGGGAAGCCCCTGTGAGCAGGCAGGTGGCTGCACGGTGAGCTGACTCACTGGGTTGCCACACCGGGGTGAGGGTACATGCAGACACAGAAGAATGCAAGAATGAACACAGCAAGAACAAGCAGAAAGTGGGGGGATATGTAATGAATTTAAAAAGTTATGACACACCAACAAAAACATAAAGCTTAATAATTTGACTTATTATTCTTACTCTTACAGTATGACTGTCTTCAAGCCCTCCATGATTTCACATCTCTGATTTTACTGCTTTTAAGATTTCTCTGGAATCTGTGCTGCCTTAATATACAAGCTGTCTTTTGGAAACACTTTTATTAGTAATCAGCAACTAGTTAGGGATAATTGAGCAGTACAAATGCAGTTAAGCTCTACTGTAGCATTTTAGGCAGGCAATTAACACATATATTTTGGATTATCACTCTTTAGGAATACACTTAGGCTTGAAGTTCAGGAGTAAGCTATTGATTCAAAACTGAAAGCTCCTTGTTAACACCTTGATAAAAAATTCTGATCAGGTGCCAGCTGTATAGCCCAGTGGATAAGGTCGCTGGTACACCACATGGGAGGCCCTGGGTTCAGTTCCCAGGGACCTCTCTGAGTGGGAAGATGGCCTTGAGAAAGGCAAGCCACCATGGGCAGGACAAAGTCACCATGGGCAAGGCAAAAAGCCACCACAGGCAGGGCAGAGCCGCCACACCATGGGAAGTCACCCGTGAAACACGGAGCTGCCTCCCACAAATCACAGAGCCAAGCAGCCTGCAAAACATGGAACTGTGCTGCCCACAAAACACAGAGCAGAGCTGCCTGTGAAATGGAATGGAGCCACCTATGAGCAGGGCAAGCCGCCTGCATGGAGGGCTGACTCGGCATGTCACCGCAAAAATGGGGAGAGACAAGAAGCAGACATAGAAGAACACAGAATGGACACACAGCAAGAGCAAGCAGAGGGGGGGGATATGTAACAAACAAACAACAAAAAATGGATAAAAGTAAATAAATAAATCTTTAAAAAAAATTCTGATCAAAATAAAATGTGACTAAAGCTTAAAACATTGCCAAAGTAACAAACTTTTCTACAGTTTACACAAGTATTATGAGCTTTCAGGTTTGTAATATATTTTTAATTGCAGGCTTACAAAAGCTACTGACATTGTTCTATTTTCTTACTTTCATAAAGTTGTCCAGTTCAAACTTTGCTAAACTTTAACAGCACTAATTTTATCAATATAGGCCCAATTAGAATTGGCATGGAAACAAAGCAGAGAACATTAATATTGCTAAATTTCTCTACTCTTCCAGCAGTTTACTTCTATCAGACCCTACTACCCACAGACACATCTTTCAGGCAGTAGGGGGGTTGTAGAGTTGCTACTGGAATGTTTTCCTTATATTAGTTAACACTTTATCAGAGTGTTTTCTTATAAGGATGATTTCACTTCTGCTCATGTGGGAAGTTGTATCTGTGATTTAGCTTTCCTTTGCACAAACAGTTTAATGTGATTTAAAGATTCTTCTGTAGTTTCTACATCTGAGTCACTATCTTCAGCTTTAGTTGCTCAGAGAAACCAGTCACTAAAGCAGAGGTGGAAGTCTGCAAATTTTTTTCTAATTGTAATTCTTTCCTTTTACATGCACATATTGACAGGCCTTTGTCTGCATCTGTTCTTGTGCTTCCTTTGATTTCTTAGTTAAATACTCCCTCTGATCCACCTGTATCAGTCAGTGATCCTGTTCCAACTCTTAAGTATTCCACCCATCTTGCCTTTGCTTTGGCTGGTAACATCTTGTTAGTACTATCATGCAAGGTAAGGAGCAAGGGCCATGCAATGGCTTCAGCCACTGCACATTGCTCTTTCTTAATAAAAGTACCCTTAACTCTTTTCTATAACTGCACTAATCCAGTGGGAGTATGGGGCATCCCCCAACTCCCTCATGGGTCCTTAGACATCTCTCAGCTGGGCAACCTTGTACCACATATAAGTGCATGACCACCCCAAGATCTCACCTACAGCAGAATCTCCCATGTACTGTAGGGTCTCCCCTACAGTATCTGGAATGTCTGGCATGCTTTCAGCCACTTTATCCCTGGTGGGATTCTCTGGAACATCCTGCCAATGATGCCAATGATGCCAATTGTAACACAGGAGGGTCGAGCCTGGGAATCAAATAGTCAAATAATTTTGATATTCCAAAGAATCCACACAGAAGCTGTAAGACTAGCAGCTGCCATACTTTACTCACATGTCCTGATGATGACTGTTGTTCAGAGACCACACCCATATAGTGGGGAAAACAAAGCTTATATAAGGCAGCACAGCACAAAGAGGGGGTGTAGCTAATACATAGCTTATGGAATGATTAAAAGTGAGTGCTTACTATGGGGGTTTCCAGAACAGTAAACCAAGGTTTTGAGCAATTAACATTCTTTTGTAGCAGACTGTGTTCTTGGTGCCAGTCTCTATCCTACTGAGGGGGAATGGACCATTGGCCAAGATGGCCCTGCCCCTCCCAGCCCCTCTGCAGGCAGTTCAAAGAAGGGGCATTCCTTCTATATACCCTACATTTCCATTTTGGACTGTATACTTTTATAGCTTTTGATGAAATTTTAAATGGCCTGTACCCATTATTGGAAGATTATGCAGACAATTCTAATACCCTAAAAAAGCCCTATGTTCCACCTATTTTATTCTTCCCTCCCCTTCTCATCAGAACCTATGTTAAGCACTGTCTCACTTATTGAAGAACAAGAGTCATAGTTACTTGCAATAATATTGACAACTTGACATATTGGTCTCTTTTCCTTTATTAGGCACTGCTCTTTTCTGGAAGGATTGTTGTCCCTCTAATTTAGACTATAGCAGGACTCCTCAGGATAGGAGTTTAATATCTTCTTGTTTATTGTGTGGTTCTCCACCCACTGACATCACACTATGAAAAGATGAACACTAACATATTCCATAGAATCATGCCCCAGGTGAACCCTCTCCCATATATCCCCCACAACGAACACCTTACACCAGTAATCCTACCCTGTCATATTTCCCAGTAGGAGATTCCAAACATTGTAGGTTTAACCACAGATCTGCAAAACTCCAGAGTTCACTTGCTCCTTCCCCCAACCTTCCCCTCTGTTCTATGGATAGCTTTCCCTCTAAGATCTGGAATGAGACAGGGATGCCCACTATTACCTCCCTTATCTAGCATTGTGTTAGAAGTATTTGCTCAAGCACTTAGGCAAGAAAAATACATAAAAGGCATCCAAATTGGAAAGGAAGATATAAAAATTTCAATATTTGCAGATGACATAACCCTATGCATAGAAAGCCCTGAGAAATCTACAACAAAGCTTCTGGGGCTCATAAATGAGTACAGTAAAGTGCCAACATAAGAGATCAACATTCAAAAATGAGTAGCATTTCTGTACACCAATAACAAGCAACCTGAGGAAGAAATCAAGAAAAAAATCCCCTTTACAGTAGTAACTAAAAGAATCAAATTCCTTGGAATAAACTTACCTACAGATGTAAAGGAATTGTACAATGAAAACTACACAACACTGCTAAAGAAAATAAAAAATACTTAAATAAATGGAAAAATATTTCTTGTTCATGGATAAGACTAAACATCATTAAGATGTATATCTTACCCAAACTGATTTACAGATTTATTTCAATCCCAATAAAAATTACCACAGCATTTTTTTCTGAATTGGAAAATATTTAGGAGCCACCTATCCAATAGGAGCCTAATATCCAGCATATATAAAGAAATCCTACATCTTAAAATAAAAAGACAAAAAATGGGCAAGAGATTTAAATAGACATTTCTCCAAAGAAGAAATGCAAATTGCTAAAAAGCACATGAAAAGGTACTCAACATCATTAACTATCAAGGAAATGCAAATCTAAACTACAATGAGATATAATCTTACAAAACTAAGACTTGTGGCTATTAAAAAAATAGAAGATTACCAGTGTTGGAGAGGATGTGGAGGAAAGGGAACACTTATTTATTGATAGTGGGGATTTAGAATGGTCCAGCCATTGTGGAGGAGAGTTGATGGTTCCTCAAGAAGTTAACTATAGAACTGCCATATGATACAGCAATCCCACTGCTGGGTATATACCCAGAAGAATTGAAAGCAGGGACATGAGCAGATATATGCACACCAATGGTCATAGCAGCATTGTTCATTATTGCCAAAAGTTGTGAGCAGCCCAAATGTCCATCAATACATGAATGTATAAGTAAACTATAGTATGTACATACAATGGAATATTACTCAGCTGAAAGAAGGAATGCAGTATTAACACAAGGGATAACATGGAATGAATCTTTAGTCCTTATATTGAGTGATGCAAGCCAGGCACTGAAGGACAAATGTTACATGAGCTCACTGATATTAATTAAGCAAATTGAGCAGACTCACAGAGCTAGAGTCTGGAAGATTGGTTTATAGGAGACAGAAAGGGAGTAGAGGTTGGTGGGTCATTGCTCATATGGGAAAATCTATTACAAGGTAGAATTGTGTGTTTGGCCAATGGAGGAGTTTGAGAATGTTGCAGTTTTCTGATGGGTTTGGTGGTGCTGGTCCATGAGGAAGAGTAAACTGGGGTTTGCTTTGAAGTATCCATGGAAGGGAGAAGTGTATAGTTCTGAAGTGGATGGACATGACAGTGGTGCAGCAATGTGATTGGATTTGGCAGTGCTGCTTTGTGAGTGGTAGGGTGTAAGTTTGGGTTGGATCATGTGGTTTTTCTTCTTCAGTTGTTAAGGTGGTTTATTCCACTAATTGATTTTCTTGTGTTGAAAAACCCTTGTTTGCCTTGTATAAAACCCAATTGATCGTGTTTTATAATTCCTTTAATGTGCTTTTGGATTCTCTTTGCAAGTATTTTGTTGAGGATTTTTGCAACTATATTCATTAGCGATATTGATCTGTAATTTTCCTTTTTCATAATATCTTTCTGGTATTTTTTGGTATTAGGGTGATGTTAGCTTCATAGAGTGAGTTTCATGGCATTCTTTCCTGTTCAATTTTTTGGAAGAGCTTGAGCAAGATTGGTATTAGAATGCCTTTGAATGAATGGTAGAATTCACCTCTGAAACCATTTGGTCCATGCCTTTTCATCTGTGGCAACATTTTGATAATTGTTTCAATCTCTTCACTTGTGATTGGTTAAGATCCTCTATTTCCTATAGTGTGATTGAAGGTGATTAGTGTTTTACTAGGAATTTGTTACCTCATTGTAGCAGTTTGGCAGTTTGATATTGTTATGAATTCCAAAAATAGATATTAGGTTATGCTTGTAAACTGCTCTGTTCATCTGGGCATGATTAAGTTATGATTAGAGATTTGATTGGGCCACATCAGTAGGGCATTGAGCCCCACCCCTTGGTGGTGGGGAATCAAAGATAAAATACATGCAAAAGGACCAAATTGGAGTTTTTGAGCTGGAGTTCTGAAGCTGGGTTTTAATGCTGGAGCCAGGGAAGCAAGCACACAGATGAGCTTTGTCATGAGGGAGGAGAGAAGGCCCTGGGAAGAGATGAGCCTTTCTCCTGATAGTCTACAGCTGACCTTGTAGAGGAAACAGAGGAGCTGAGTCTCGAGAGAAAAGGAGCCCCAGGAAGAGAGGAACTCAAGAAGCCTGAACCCTGGCAAACGTTGGTAGCTGTCTTGCTCCAACACATGACCATAGACTTTGAGGAGGGAAGTAACTTAAACTTTATGGCCTGGTAACTGTAAGCTTCTACCCCAAATAAATACCCTTTATAAAAACCAACTGATTTCTGGTATTTTGCATCAGCACCCCTTTGGCTGACTAATACACTTACCTACATTAACTAGTTTTTTGGCTTACTATTTTTCATATTATCCTCTCATGATCTCCATTACTAGAGGTGCCAGTTGTAATGCCCCCTCTGTCACTTGTGGTTTTATTTTTTTTTTCATATTCTCATTTTTGTCATCTAACTAAGGGTTTGTTGATTTTGTTGATCTTCTCAAAGAACCAACTTTTGATTTTGTAGATATTCTCTATAGTTTTATGTTATCTATTTCATTTATTTCTCCTCTTACCTTTTCTAATGCCTTCCTTTGAACTGGTTTGATTTGGAAATAGTTTGCTGTTCTTTTACTATTTCTTCCAGGGGTGCAGTTGGATCTTCAGCTTTTGTTCTTTCTTTTTTTTAGGAGGTTCTGGGGATTAAATCCAGCAATTTGTTCATTTAAATAGGCACTCACACACTGAGCTATTTCCACTCCCCAATGAGAACTGTTTTTCATTTGTTTGTTTTGTTTTGAGGGGGTACCAGGGATCAAACCCAGAACATAGTACATGGGAAGCAGATGCTTAACCACTTGAGCTACATTCACTCTCCTGTCTCATCTTTTTTTAGGTCATTAGAAAAAAATTACTGGGAAATGAGGGGAAAGAACAGAGTTTCCTGAGAAGTTGGCAAGAAGGATGGAAGCATGCACCGAGATTTGGTGTGGGCTTCTGTATGCAGACACAGCAATCTGGCTTGTGTGGTTATTCTCATTAAAATATTGATTACCCCTCCCCTTGCTAATTCCAAGGGGAAGGACCCCAGCTGTCATTGGCTACCCCACCAATGG
>PVKH010010166.1:0-18414 GCA_004027955.1 Chaetophractus vellerosus | reverse complement strand
TGGGGAGGATATGTAATTAAAAAAAAAAAAATTCCAGCCTGACCATTCAGTAGCTGCCATGCCTTGGGCAAGTTACTCAAGCTCACTGAAGTCCTGTTTCTCATCCGTAAATCACAATTGATAATTTCTACTCCAAAGGCTTATTATTGTGAGGGTTAAAGACTAATATAAGAGACACGTGTAAAGTTCCTGGCACATAACAAACATATAAAGGGCAGCCATTATTATTATTTAATATATATCATATAGTAAAAAGTAAGATGCATACTTCCTTCATTTTAACTAACTTCCTTGGCAGGATTTAATACACACAGCTCCTTCAAATTAGAGAATATTTTAACCCCAAAACTTTAGCCTTGGAGGATTTTCCAGGGTTGTGAACACCCCGCGTTGGGGGCAGCACTCAGTGGCCAGCTTTGCCACACAACCCCGAGAGGCGTTCTGAGTGGCGTGCACATGTCCAGTGGAGCCTCTGGTAGAGAATGATCTGGGGGGGGGGGTGTGTGTAAGACAGGGGACATCTCCATGAGAGAGAAGCCTGCCCAAATCAAGTGTGGCTCATGAGATACAACTTGTCATCACAATGGCCAACAAATGTGCAGCACCTTCTCTTTGGAAAACTGGGATGGAGGGATGAGGAAGAATTTGGGTCAGAGGCTACAGAGGGAAAGTATTTGCTTTTTTTAAAAAAATAGGTCTACAGTAAATTACATTGAGACACATTTATGCCACAATATTTACCAATTGAATTATTAAAAAAATCTTATGGATAGAAATAAGCGGGCAATGGAATGGAAGCATGTCAGCAGAGGTTCAGATGCCAAAGGCTGTTATGAAGGTGTTTTTACTTTAGGGTTGAGAATTCGTATTGGGAAATTTATTGACTACATTTGCTGCTTTCTGTCTAAGCATGTCAGAGTGTAAGATGATGTTGCTAAAAAGAGCCTTGACCTCTGGATTCTTCTTTGGCCATTTTTCCTGCTAACAGTAACTTTATTTTTTTTTTTAAATAAATAATGGGTGTGTTTTTTAGGTTGTGGCAGTAGTAATTGGATAGATGAGTGTATGTGTGTACACTTCTATTTGTATACTTCTTGCACCCAAACATCCTCCAGCTGTGGGCCTTTCCCCCGCGGTCTGTAAAAGCCAGTAAACAAAACGAGAAGCCATGGGAAAAGGGTAAAGAGAACAGCAGAAAAGAACGTTGTTCTCTTTTGTGAAAAAGCCAGTCATTGCCTGGATTTTAAAGAAAAGTTGATGGATCTTTTTCTCTTGCCTATATTAATAGAACAAAGCACTGATCCTGGGGCAGAAGGGTCCTTTTTTGTGTTGGAAATAAATTTCAGCCTTGTGCTGGGGCTTCTACCAGAAGATGATATATTTACATCTGATTTTAAGAAATGAAGAAAGCATCAGTCATGAGAAAAAGGAGGGGAAAAAAGGCAAACATTTGCCTCACAGGTTAGCCTTTAAATTATACTGTTTTCATTTTGTCATGGGATACCCGGCTGTTAACTCACTGGTGAAGTCTGTGAGGCTGGAAGTTTTTGCATCTATTTTTAGCCCCCACACTCTACCCCTGGTTCAGAATAAGGCTGCTGGTTTCCTCACAGAGCTCTGGCCCACACTTAGTCCTGAACTGGGGAGTTGTAGCAGCTGGCTGAAGCTCAGTGCCTCTCTCTTCCTTTATTGGGAGCAGGAAAGGTGCCGTGGAGAGGAATCCGGGCAGGATCCTGCAGGGGAAGGTGACAGCAGATGGTGGGGAGGCCGGACTCAGAATCAGAGCATCAGGATCAGAGTGAGCCGCGGAGAGCGGCAGCTGCCCCCGTGCCAGAGGCCGGGCGGGGCGCTGTCCCTGGGACAGAGGGGGACAAGGACTCACACCGGGCGGGCTTAGGCTCTCAGCTGGCTCTCCCTGGCAGTATGAGCAGTAGCCAGGGTGCTGGGCGATTGGCACGCGGGCCTAGCAGAATTCATGGGAGGTTATTCTGAAGTGAAATTCTGAAGAGTTAAAGGATGAATTTGGACAATGATGGAAGGGATGACATCATCAGTCAAGAATCCCCATTGGATATGGAGGGGAATTATAAAAAGGTAAGGGAAGAGAGCTCTTTTGTTTGCCAACAATTGGACCATTTTTCTAACTTAAGGAGTGGCCACATTCCACACTCTGGCCATCGCCATGATATGCCCAGGGAAACGAAATGCACAGAATCAAATGCATTAAGCTGGAAGAGTTCTTTCTGCTTTTCCCTGCTTGTATTCATTAATCGATTAGAGCAGCCACTAGAGTACACATGATGTTATTCTTGAGTTGAAAAAGTTCTATTATGCATTTTATTGCTAAGCAAGTCTTTTATATAAAGGCATTATTTCTTTAAATTTTTGGCATATGTTGATACAGTATCTGCTAAATTCTTTGCTAGCCTTTTCTTTCGAAAGTTGGCAAGTTTAATTTTGGAATGTTTTATATGGTAATTGTCTGGTAATAACAGACCCAAGTAAAAATAGTTTTAGTTATATGGGTGAAGTCATGAAATTAAACTACAAGTATATGCTTGTCTGTCCGTGGAAGGCTAAACACACACTGTGCCCTTGCCTGCTTATTATTTTCCATAAGTCAAGTCTAGTTGACACAACGGTATGAAGAAAGAGTACAAGGCCCTTTCATCGTGGACCTGGAAATGAAGACCTCTTTTTCCTCAGAAGCAAACATCAGTTAATATAGCTCCTAGAACAGTAAAACTTGCTGCTAAATTTTTAATTTGATCGAATCAGAGTGAAATATGGAAAGAAGCTTCAATCATGATAGATCTTAAGTCTATAATGTAAACCTATGGCAGATTATATCATACGCTTAATTGTGTGTGAGATGTTTTAAATATAAACTTTATTTCTTAGAGTAGCTCAGGATAGTTTGTTCCTTCCCCAGCAGCTGCAATGTAAACATGTAAAAGAGGTTTAAATGACCTGCCAGGTTGCCTCCTATGATTTTCGTTCCTTGTGATCCCCAGGAAGGGAGCGACTGCCCAGGGTGATAAGTGCTCACTCAGAGAGCTGAAACCCTAACGCGGCTCAGCTGTCCCCGCTGCCGGAAGCGGGTGTGCAGAAGACGCCGGGGCCTGCAGTCAGAGCCGGGTCGCTTATCACACCCCACAGAACAAGTGCGCCGCTCCCAGACCTCCTCTGTTTTCAGTGCCAGAGGACCCGGTCACGGTCTTCTTTGTCAAACTGCTTCTCAGATAGAAAAGTGTAGGTCAGTTTGCACTTAGGAAAAATGAAAGGCACACCATTGTTAATGCAGTAACAATAAAGCAAAGACCAGTGTAGTTTTAACCTCTTAGGAAGTGAGAGAGCTCCCAGATGCCTGGAATAAGTGAGCCATGGTAGGCCGGCAACATGAGACGACGCTGACTAAAGCTACAAACACATAAGGCTAAAGCAGCTTCAGAACATCAACAACAACAAAACAGAGCTGCATTGTGTAGCCCATATTCCAGGAAGGCAGTGGAATGCCACCTGTGATTTCAGGAGAAATAGTATCGCGTCAGTACAGAGACCACTGGGTGAAACCTGTAGATGCCTGGGATGCTCAGAGATCAGTGTATATTGTCTTGGACCCTAAACATGAGAGTCGTTCTCTTGTCCTATCAGCTCTTTCACTATCTTTCCCAGGCAAAGTGCTTTCAGATTTAAGCGTATCGTGGTTACTAATAAAAGCCTCATGTGCTAAAAGAAACAAAAAGAAAAACCACTAGTGGTGATTTTATTGATTTTCCAGTGACATAGGGAAAGATATGCATTTTTAACAACAGCTATCTAGTATATCTAATATAAAAATATCTATAGAAACTACAAAACTATCTACTGTAAAAATCACATTTCCTAATTAGAATCTTCTAACTTTTTTTCTCTAATGCTGTTACTGCTTGATTGACTAAGTAGTAAATTAATTTAGATGTCATAAAGTGGTGGGCCCCACGCTTCTTTGACCTTGCATCCTGTAAGTAAAATATTTTTGAGCCAATACCTCTAATTTACATTTATTTTATTCATAAATGAATGGCACACACCAATGTACAAATATGCTATGTACATTATGAAACAAATACACAAATAGATGTATAATCTCACCCCATTAGGGGGTCAGTTGTCAAAAAACAATTGGAAAATTGGTCTACCTCTGCCTAGGAACCATAGACTTCCCTGTACTAGTTGCACTAACAAATACCACAAGCATATGGAGATTACTCCACTGGGTTGTTTTAAAGTCAGACAAACAGCCTTCAGGGGAAAAGGTCACTTTCCGATGACTAAAATTAGATTCCGCCGAGGCCAAGGAAGGAAAGAGATTATGCATCTGTTCCTCTTCCTTGAGGAAGGTCCTGACTGTAAGAAAGATGTGTCATTGAGGACCTCTGGCTTCTTCGTAGTTATAGTAAAACCGTACTCGCGTTTATGAGGGGGAGCCTGCACCCGCAGTCCCTCATGTGTCTGCCTTGTCGCGAACACCCCCAGGTGGTCTGGTGAAGACCCACACAGCCGACAGAATCAGCCAGCCCAGCGCCAGGATGACGGACGCAGGCCTGGGCTTGCCCTCAAGGAGCGTCCAGTCGCTGCGGAGAGGAGGGGCACAGACACAAATCAGCTAAGGTGGAATTGATGGTGTCTGGAGGGAAGTGCAGGGTGTAGGCGTGGACTTGCAAAAGCCCTCACGGGCAGAGGGACAAAAGGAAATAAAAAACATTTAATACAGGCCGAGGCTGAAGACTAGCTCCAACTTTGTTCCAGAGCAGAGAAAGAACAAGGCAAGCTGAGGGAGCCGCAGCCCCAGCTGCGTGGGGTGGGAGGATCTGGGGAAGCCAGCTCCCACCCCACCCCCACCTCTGTTCCTCAGAGGTGCTGTCTCTAGTGTCGTGCATCCAATTATGTTAAAAGATTAGGGAGGACCCCGTGAAAAAATTAAAAGGCTGGAAGGAACAATATTTAAAGTGAAGCCACAGCTGCGCCTCATGTTTTTTTAAAAGGTGAATGGAAATGACTGCTTGAGATAAACTGCAATAAACAGGAGCACAGAATGCCAGCTGCCATTCCAGACAGGCAGCTCTGCCCTCCCCACACAATTACAGAGGAAAAGCAGCCGTCGACCTCCATTTACCCTCACGTCCTCCTGTCTGTAAGGCCTGAATACACTTGAACTACGTTAAGTTACAGAACCCTGGAGTCTGGCCCCTCCTCGCCACCGGGGGAGAACCTCTTCTACTTTCTGAGCTGTGGGCGCCTTTTCTTTAAAGAGAGAGACTGGGCTGCTTCGTCTTGGTTCTTATCAAGCCCCCTGGCTCCTAGGTTGGCGTTCTTTCCATCACGTCACCCCATTGGCACACTTTGGTTAACCGGCATGGTCAGGGAGTGGGTTGCTCCAGGTAACTGGATTTTCCATGTAGATGGCAAGCACATTGAATCTATGCTTGTTCTCCCTTCCCTGCCCCCTTTTCCATATTGCAGTTTCCCTCTTCACTCCCTTTGCCCCCCCACCCCCGTGTCTCCTTCCTCCTCTCATACCTCTCTCTGCACTTCTCGCCAGCTTCCCCACCTTTCCCTTTAATATTAACATGTAATAAGTTTTCTGTCTATGCCAGCCAGGCACTGTGCCAAGCATGTTCTATATAGTATTTCATTTAATCCTTAAAATAATCTATAAGGTAGGTAATTTTTTTCCTTTTTGCAAAAGAAGAAACTGAGGCTCAAAGAGTTTCAGTAATTTGCACTTGTGTCAGAGCCAAGATCTTAATGTAGATGTTCTAGACTTCATATCCCCCGCCTCTGCCTCCCTTCTGCCGTGGGCCTGTGCTAGACCCTCCTCAGATCCTAAATCTGCTTCCTGGGAGCAGATTAAGGTTTAGCTGTCCTCTGACCATGCAGTAGCTGTTTTGGACTGATGTGTTACTGACAATGAATGTGATGATTTCATAGACTCCTAATATGGCACCTGTTAAAGGTGCCAGATAACATAGTTCTGTGTTCAGAAGTGTTCTCTGTTGGCAATCATTTGAGAACCAGGTAAGCTCAGGATGCTCTCAGCAGTTCATGTTTTGGGTCTGATGTTCATGGGGGAAGGAAACCATTTGGTTTTCAGCTGCATCCCTTTAGGATTTAATGTTGAAACTCTTGTCACTACAGCAGCATCTTTGTGGCTTGCACCTTGGGCTCCTTCACCGTCACCAAAGTTCCCATTCAGCAGCTCCTGAACTTCAGCCTAGGAGTTTGCTAAATACCTCTGCTTTGGTCCTTAGCAGTTCCAGTGTTCGCGTGTTAGGGACTTAGTTCGAGAGTACTACTCTCTGCCTGTTTCTCTTCTGTAGCATGAGGGAGGGATATACAGTCAGTACCAGGCAAAACCGTCCTCATGGAGGGTCTGATTGCGAGCAAACATTTCCATCCTCTGGACTGGCTTCCCCATACTTCTGCTTGTGGCCCATTGTCAACTGAAACACATGCCAGGAGTCCGTGGACCCCTGAGTCCTTTAAGCACCCAAAGCCAGCTCTCCCACCCCAAGTGAGTTGGATCCAGAGGCCTCAACATTGCCCCACAGCAATCTAGGCTGACATCTAGTCCAGAGAAGCTTGTTTAGGCAGATCGGCTGCACAAATGCAAAGATGGACGACTGCAACAGCATTTCAGGAAACCTATATATAGTGGCTCACCGTGAGCTTTCTGGAATGTTTAGTGTACGTTTCAGAAATGGAAAATGTCAGAAATACAAAATTAAAGGAAAGCGTCCAGACTTAGTACCCATTCAGTGATAAAATGGAAAGATGCTATGATTTAACTATTTTCATTAATAATTAAAACTTCTTCCCAGGGGATAAAAATAAGATGCTAGAATATGAAATAACCTGCATGGTACAAGTATTTATATACTTGACTTTCAAAGGCATACACTTTATTTTCCTGTAGAATACTGTTTCCATAGTTTGGTCTTGTTCTAACCCATAGTTTCTCTCAGTGATAAATCATTGATAGTGAAAAATATTTAAGAAAGTACTGTTAGTAAACTTGGGTTTTGTTTGCTATTTTGTTGTAAAGAAAATAATAAAATTTTCCTAATGAACGAATAAGCTCTGTTCTAATGGTTTATAATGTTTAAAAGCCTGTGACTTGCCCACACTCGAATGCTGCCTGTAATTGTTAGAGAAAAGCTATCTTACAAGCTGAGGAAAGAAATAAGAGTGACTACCATCTTCCTAAAGGAAGAGTACTTTTCCACAGGGAGCTCCAGAATCCCAGTGGCATTCCCTGGTGGATGCTGCTAATGGAGACGAGGCTAGATATCACTAGGCAATAGATTGCACTGGAACAGGTGGGTCCTGGATTGATTCAAAACAGACATCCTGGCAAGGCCTTGGCAGAGGTTAGTAGTGAGCTGAATGCTAAGACAGTTAGCATTATAAAGCACGTACAGTTGATAATAAAAACAACAACAACAAAGTCTATTTCAGTTGCTATGGCGAACATGTGAAAGTAAGAAACAAATGGGGCTGGAAAGGAAGGGACGCTCAATCTAGGGAGGAGCTAGAAGAATGGAAATTTGGGGAAAACATTTTCCTTTCTCTCATTACACTTTCCCACAACCAAATCCCATCCAGACCCAGAAGATTCCCTCTCCAGAGTTTACATCTGCTTTTATTTCCACAGCCTTGCCATGCCGTACTCATCAGGCAGGTCCCCCAATTCTCTAGGCTAAGCTCCTTAAGTACATCCATCCTTTGGGTGTTTAAGGGACCTCTTCCCCTTGGGCAGACAGGCCCTTTCCGGCGGTGTGGGTTTCATCGCCTCCACATGAGTCAGAAGGAAGCAGCTCTTTGCATTGTCCTGAGCACCAGGTGGCTTTTGGGGTTACGTTTAGGACGTGATTTCCTGAACTGTGTTCTTGAGAACCTTAGTGGCCCTGAAGATGCCTCCTGAAAAATACAGTTGTCAATTAAATAAATTTGGAGATGTAGCAAAGACCCATCCTTGCACTTATAAATTTATGTGCACATTAGCTTGCGAAAGGCTGGGTAGTCCCTGCTTCCGGGACAGCGGGATGCTGCTAGCAAGGCAGTCCCACCATGACGCCTAGAAGGCTGCCCTGTGAACTGGGCCAGGGGATGCAGGCGTGGTATTGGCGTGGCAGGGCTGCGTCCTGAGGAGAGTGGAGAGAGGATGTGGAGACATGTTAGATTTGGGGATACACCTTATCTACTCAGGCAGAACATTTTGCTTTTTATTTCTTTTACCAAATGCATGTCTTTGTTCTTGTCAATTTGGGGTATTGCAGCAGCGCAGTGGCACAGTGGGAAATGCTGAGCATTGGCGTTTGGGATCTAAAAGAGCTCGGTGGTCTGTGTTCTAAGGTGGCAGCTCACGTGGCGCCATTGTGAGCCTTATCTGCCCAGGCACAGGGGGTGGCAGTGGGGATTTCAGCAAGGACAATAAACTGCCTGAGGCTGGATAATGGCATCTAAGCACGTTTTTACTCTCATCTTGGTCTGAATAGCTTTTCTGTCTCATAGTGATAAGCCAGTATTCCTCAGTCTCCCTTTTGCTTTTTGCTAGCAATATCAATTTTAGATGTTTCACTTTTATTTTATGAGGATTATTTCCAAGGCTATTTTAGGAAGGGACAAGTCTCTGCTTGCCATAAGCACAGCCAAACAGCATAGTGTTGAGTCACCCTCTCCTTTAACCATACACCTGGCTGCCTCACCAGGGAGCATCTTTGGGCTTTGGGGGTTAGAGGACATAATTGCCCTGCAGGTATAATTCCTTAGAGAAGAAAAGGCCTTTGAAACTACACACACATACACACATCTTACACATGTGAACAACAGGAAGGGAATTAGACTCCAAATGTTGGACTTTATAAGAAGAACCTATGTTTTGCTAGTCAATTTAATGATGCTTACTGAAATGTTAGGAATTGCATTTGTTCCAAAAGGAAAATTCAACAGTGGTATCCAGAAAAGTGGCTCTGATGAGAAGATAATTGAACTGTAAATATTTGCTGTGATGATCAGGCCTTGATATGTCTGCTCTGCAATCAGGTGCCTTCTCCTTTTCTGAGAAAGCATCACATCCATCCCCGGAAAGAAGTGGATCCATAACCCTTTACATCTCACATCGGATTCCTAACACAGTGTCCTCCATTAGTAGCCTAAATATCCACCTCTTCAGTGTGGAGAAGCAGAAAAATCTGGGACCAGAAAGCTTGGGCTTTAATCCCACCTCTTCGACTTAGCAGCTGGGTGACTTTTCTCACCCTCAATTTCCTCATCTTCAAAACAGAAATTGTTGGAGGATTAACCATAATAGCTACCATTTATCTCTGGCTTGCCCTGGGCCAGGTATGGCTGCAAAGCAGTTTGCATAAATTCTCACATTTGATCCTCCAACATCAAGTGAGATCTTTAACCTCTGGACCCAGAAGGACAAAAGCCAGCAACCACCTGACAGAGGAAGCAAGCTATTGACTTAACTACATAAACACTTAGATTTAAAATTTAAAAAGACCGAAAACCTTAATATAAAACTTTGAAAACTCTCAGACCTCTTTTTAAAAAATAAGAAGTTTGGAATAAGTAATTTGGAGAAGAGAAAATACAGTAACTAAAAAAACATTTAAATATCTTGCGATAGTCGAAGAAATTAAAATGAATAGAATACCACTTTTTGCCTATCAAATTAAAAACGGGTTTTTTTAAAGTGACAGTACTCACTGTTAGCCAGGATGTCGTGAGAGCTGCTCCCTCGCTCTCTTGCTGCTGGGAATGTAAATTGGAACAGCTTTTCTCTAGAGCAATGTGACAGAATGTGTCAAGAGCCTCAACAAATGTTCACACTCAGTTGATCTGGTAATTCCACTTCCAGGAACTTATCCTAGGGGACTAATCAGACATGTGGTTAAGGATTTATGTAAAAATACTAGCTTCCATGCTATTTTTAATTGGACACAACCCAAATGGTTAACAATAGAGGTAACTCCATATGATAGAATATCATCCATTAAAATTTTTTGTTTTAAAGAATGTTAAATAATATGAAGGAAATTCTCAAAAATATAATAAACAACATAAGATCTCAACTTTATAAACAGGGTAAATATGCACACATTAGATAAAAAAACTAACGTTAGCAGTGGGCATGAAGTGGTGGGATTGCAGGAGCCGCTTAGATTTTTCTCTTTATACTTTCCTTTATGTGTTCAATGGGATACCAGGAAAGAGGAGGAGAGGGAGGGAGGAAAAGAGAGTGTATTATAAAACAGTCCTCTGTAAACTGTTAATGACGTGTTCCGATGTAAAGAATTCTAATTAATGTAAATAGAAATATTTTTAAGGCCGCCCTCCTATATCTGTACCCTTGCTGCACCAGGATAATCAGGAAAGACAGACATGAAATCAAAGGTGTAGTCACACATTCACACTTGGGATAGGTGTTTTCTTTAAATAAAACATCTGCCAGGCCCCAGGCTAGCTATGGACACCAGCATGTTGTTGAAAGTTAGCTATTAACATTCAGTGTTGTTATCTACTGATTTTAAATTTGGATATTCAGTTCCACTCAACAGTTTTCTAACTGTGGAGGACACTGGGTAAGAATCTCCTTTGTCTGTCATATGGATTGAGAAGTAGGGTCACTGACTGGAAGATCTGAGGATTTTGAAATGAATTCGTTTTAAATAAAGATGTCAAGAATGTGGTTCTGTTTTGGCTGGACCATCACAAGTGCTAACCCTGCAGATTTGGAAAGATGGTTTGCTTTAATTACTTAAGGGTCCCAGCACTAACACCTTGCAAGTGGTTAGTGAAATTAAAAGCATTCTTGCTTCTCTGTACAACCTTATGGTGACTTTCTCAGGGCTCAGTGCTCTACCAGCCCGGAAAAAAATATGAAATCAGCATTACATCTGTAACTGTATAAAAGCAGACTTACGCACACACAAACACAAATACAGTAGCACCTGGTATGACACAATTCTATTGGTGCATGCCCAAATGGGGAAGTATCTAAATAAATAGAAATAGTGATGTAGAGATAGCCACAAATATATTATCCATATAGGTATATCACTCAATGTGTGAAAGTTGGAAGAATGCTTATGGTGTCCAAAATTTTAAAAGTGATAGAAGAGAGGAGAATCAAGATGAGCTTTCCTTGGACTACATGTTTTGGGAACTACTGAAGCTATACGTCTCATGCCAAACTGGGAGTGTGTATAGGAGATTGAGACGCAGCCTGTTGCAATTGGCAGTGGGAACCCACTGTCTTAGTGGTACAGTGCTGTCAGGTATTTTATTCTGTACTGTCCAGTACAGTAGCCACAAGCCACTGGTGGCTGTTGAGCGCTTGAAGTGCAGCCAGCATGACTGAGGAACTGAGTTTTTTATTTTAATTACATTTTAAAGTTAAATGTAAATAGCTACATGTGACTAATAACTACCGTCTCGGAGAGAGTAGCCTTAAACTACAATATACTGTCCTTCACTTGGGGATGGAATTAAGTCATTGTCCAGCTAGCTCTTCCAACATGTTGTGCATTTTGTCTTATTGACACCATAATGCTCAGAAGTGGCTCAGAGCTTTTGCATTTGACTTCAGGGTGATAGTTGCAGCAAATGTGGCTCCAGCACCTCCTCCTGGGAGATTTGAGGCACCACCATGCCCTCAGTAGCCTCCCGCCATCCCATGACATGGTCGTCGTATATAATTTGTTCAGCATAGTCTTTAACCCACTGCTCAGGACATTAAAATGGTACTTCTCACAGCCCTCATCGTCCCAAAACAGAAAACCAATATCTCAGCCTCAACCCAGGATTTCTGATGCATTATGTTTGTTTTTTGTAGTTTTATTTTTAACTAAGGAAATCATTTCTAATCTTCTCTCCTGTTGTTTAAGGGGTTTAAAAGTTCAGCATGGTGAGTTTTTATGGGGCTCTTATGGGAAACAAAGTGTTGTAAACATATCCAAATTATCCAGTAGTGTAGTTTACCAAATCCTTTTCCTATGCAAACCAACCTGACTTCCCTTCAAAATATGAAACAGATGGGCCCATTAGAACCCTTCAACTATTCCAGACACTATTTCCACTGTTTCTAAACCTGGTGAAAGCAGGATAACTCTTGAAAGGAATCGATATCCCCAACAAGAGTGTAACCTTGGTAGAGGCAGGGGTTGTGTCTGTCTCGGCCTCGGTTCTGTCCCCAGCATTGTAGGGTCACGTCTGGCACCACATAGCACTCAGTGCATTTGCTGGGCACATTGACTGAAGAAGTGAACGTTCCTGCAGTAGAGAAAGTGGCATGAGAGACCAAATAAGGAAGAGATTAGACCAGATCTGGTGAAGTCCACATTTAGGATAATAGCCATTGGGTAGAGGAGAAAGTGTTTGCCATGTCACTCTGCCATATCTAGAAAGATTACAGCACTAAATATAAATAGTTCTGTCCTGGGGAAGGTCAATTAGCACCACATTCATGATTACCTAGACCAGGCATCATAAAGGACTCTGAAGAATTGAAATCGCTCACAGAGGTGGAACCTGTAGAGACCGGTTTAATTCAGCTCATAATAATTCACATGCTCTTGTGCTGTGGCCTATTTATTTATTTGTCTCATCTAATGTTACAATCCTAAGAAACTTAGCAGTCAGGCTGCCTAGCTGGTTGTGATGTATCTGCCCGCTTATCGGCGTTTTATTTTCCTGAACTTTTAGGCACAGAAAAATGAGAGAGAATCTATCAGACAGAAGTTGGCACTTGGAAGCTTCTTTGATGATGGCCCAGGAATATACACCAGCTGTAGCAAAAGTGGGAAGCCAAGTCTTTCCTCTCGGTGAGTGTTCTTTTGATTTTCTGATATGTACTTAATGGATTTTCTCATCTGACTATATGCCTAATAAAAGATATCTGTTAGCTCCTTGGGTGATTCCACCTTCCATCCCCATCCCATAATACTGCCACCTTTATCTGGGTTTTAGACAGACCACTCCCCACATTTTTCCTCTCCCCCCACCAATTGCCCAGCCACTTGAGGTCAGATTTCTATATTTCATCTTTTTCTAGACACAATACCGCTTTTGCACTGTGATGAGGGAATCAAGTCACTCTTAAGCAAGCTGGCCAGTGTTTAGAGAAGTGTGCAGAACACCAGATTTCCCATTAGACAGCCCCGGAGCATGCAGCATCACCCCCGACAAACATGATTGCAGTGAATACTGGTAACGGAGAAAACCAACTCCCATTTTGAACATTCACTGTTCACTGTAGTAGGGGTTTTTTCTTTATCTGAGTGGATTTCAGGATATCATTGCTCATTTATCTTAATTTATTTCAGGATATTATTGGTCAATTGCATAGCTTCTAATTCCAGTTTTTAAAATTACAGTTTTACCTGGAAAACAAACCTATAGATCAGAGCTTCTCAAACCTTAATGTGCACCAGAATCACCTGGGGATTTTGTTAAAGTTCAGATTCCGATTCAGTAGGTTTAAGTGGGACTTAAGATTCTGTGGTTCGAAGAAGCTCCCAGCTGATGCCCTCGCTGCTGCTCCTCAGGCCACACTTTGAGTAGCGAGGGTATAGACGATCTGCAAACGGTTTACCAATAAAGGTAATTCACATGACCAAAGCACATGGAGGAGCAGGGTTTTAATAAAGATGGTAGCAACTGCAGATGCCTCAGTCTTCTCTTGATCCTTCTCTGTTTCTCCTGTCTTCCTTTGGGCTCTTTAACAGCAACTATATCCCCATAAATATTAGGTAACTAAGCCAGATGTTGGAGTCAAATGATAGCATCCAGGCATTCATTCAACCAATAGGTATCCACCGTGGCTCTCCTAGGCATTTTAATATCTGTCTAAATCAGATATAAAGGTTCTTAACCTTTTTTGTTCCACAGACCCCTTTGCCACTCAGGTGAAAACACTATACTGTGGATCATTTAATAAATATATCACACCCGCACCAACACGTCCCCACAAGAATAATGTGTTTTTTTCTGTTGTTTTTTGAATTTTCAATTCAAGCTCACAGACCCCCGGAAATCTTAAGGGATTCGTGGACCCCTGGTTAAGAACACCTGGTCTCAACCTATTCTATCTGGCTTTTTTATAAGCCTTGCGTTTCAGTCTGTTCCTTAGAGATTCATCTAAACCAACAAAAATCAGAAAGCAAGCGCATGGTCACGTGTGTGTGTATTTGCAAGGCACTGCAGTCACGTTAGCGCATCCACACAGGAGCTCCGGTTTGACCAGGCAGTGTTGGGACACTTCTTGCCCTGCTGGGCGCCAGGCTGATGTCATGATATTCCCTTGCTGCTCCCACGTAGCATTTCAGAGCCGGAAGGTCCACCTTTTCCTTTGTTGTGGCAGCACCTCTTGCTTCCCCCAGGGAGATGTGGCAGAAAGAGGTCTGGCCCAGGGCCCGGGAGACCTAAGGGTCTGTTTCTCCTGCTATTTATCTACATATCTCTAAACAAAATGCTTATTTTCTTAGCTTCTCTTTTAAATAACCATCTATTTGACTATTTACTATAGAAAACTGGAATTTAGCTCTGCCTCTTACAATCCTCCCGTTATGTTCTCCCTCTTTCCCCCGCCACTTTCCCTAAATAAATTATTTTACAGTTTGGAGTCAAATAGATAATGTTTACATTATCAAAAGCATATGCTATTCACAGCTCAGCTATGTTGTCAACTGTGATTACTTGAAACAAAATTATCAATTGTCCCAAAATTAAAATTGCCTTATGTTTCCCTTTGCTGGCCCATGGTTTTTTACTGTTATATTATATTCCATTATTACTCTATTATCTGTTAACATGGTAAATTTCATTTATAGATTTTCAAAATATTGACCTATCCTTACTGTCCTAGTATAAACCTAATTTGGTTGTGGGGTATTATCGCTTTTCAGACACTATTAAATTTGATTTATAACATTTTGTTTAGGATTGTTGTATCTGTATTCATGAAATGGAATGGTCTGTTGTTTTCCTTCCTTAAAGTATCTTTGTCTGGTTGTGGTAATCCAGGTTATGCTGGCTTCATAAAATGAATTGGGGGGAGTATCCCTTCTTTTACGTTGTCTAAGAAAAGTTGGTATAATCCTGGTATGATCTGTTTCTGGAAAGCTTCGTAGAACTGACCTGTAAAACCATCTGGGCCTGGTTATGTTTTTGCTTTAACACCTGCTACCATTTCTTTAGTGATTCAAGCTCTTTATTTCTTCTTGAGTCAGTTCTGATGAGTTGTATTTTTCTAAGAATTTGTCCATTTTGTCTTTCAAAAGTTATGGCATGCTAATTTCTCATTTCACTGAGGATATTAATTTTAGTTAAATTGTTTTAAATGTTTTCTTCTGATACCTACCTTGTTGGTGGTATTTTGTCTGTTGTTTTTATTTCTGTGCATTAATAATTAAGCATAAGGCACTCAAAGCTCTTTGTAAACTCCGTAACTGGTTGGGACTTGTTGATATATATGATCTCCTCAGAGAGACCTTCCCTGACCACCCTATTAAAAGTAAATACCCACATACCCATCACTTTCTCTCCTCTTCCCCTGCTTTATTTTCTTTTGTGGTCCTTAGTACCACCTGGCATTGTATCATATATAAATATATATATATATATATATTTTTTCCCCAGCACTAAAATGTAAGCTTCAAGAGATTAAGTCTTTCTCTATTTTGTTTACCACCATAATCATTGCCTAAAATAGTGCCTAGTACATAGTCAGTCAATAAATATTTGTGAAATGAATGAATGGTGAACTTCACTTTAGAATGGTCAGATGAAGACCCAACTATTTTATTGGGACGTACCAAATAAAAGTATCTAAAATATCTTTTCTCCTGGGCTGTGAGTTGCCATAGGGAGGGACCATCCGTCCTCATCCAGAGAGGTTTTGAGCCTGGTTGGTTGTCAGTGTCTTAAGACGCCAGCAGGGAAGGGCAGGCGGTTCAGCACGCAGAGTTTCATTTAATCCCCTTGCTTTCAGGAAGGCGCCTCATTACCACCTCAGCGGTGCCTGAGTGTGCCTTAGCCCATCACCTCTCCGGTTCAGCCCCTTCTGATAATAAACTTCTGATTCTGCCAGGCCAAACTGGGCACGGGGAAGGCAGGGTCTAAATGGGCTTTTGAGATGTTCAAGCAGTGTCTTTGACTGAAGACACTTCCCTGCCTTCAGAGGTACCTGACCATTCCCAGGATTTCGCAGAGCAAATATATAAGCTTCCTCCACCACCCACCCCTGCAGGCTCCTAGCAAATTGAGATAGCTCAGCCGAATACCTCTTACCCATCTGCATTCTGCCTTCCACAATTTTGCCAAACTCTTGTGTGCTCGTTTACTTTTCCATTTTCTTTCTTTCTTTTTTTTCAAGATTTATTTTTTATTTATTATATATCCCCCCCCCCTTTCTGCTTGTTCTTGCTGTGTTCATCATTGCATTCTTCTGTGTCTGCTTGTCTCCCCCCGCTGTGGCCACTCCCCAAATCAGCTCACCGCGTGGTGACCTGCCTGCCCGCGTGGGCTTGCCCTGCCCGCGTGGGCTTGCCCTGCCCGCGGCGGCTTGCTTTCTTAAGGCAGTCTGCCCACTCGAGGAGGCCTCCGGAACCGAACCCGGGGCCTCCCATGCGGTAAACCGGCGCCCTACCAATTGGGCTACAGCCGGCCCCCTACTTTTCCATTTTCTTTGTCCATGTAGGTTTATATCTTCTTTCTTCCTTTAATCCTATTTTAGTAGAATTTCAGAAAAGAATAAATACATGTGTTCTATGCCATGTTTAGCTAGCAGTCACACAAAAGTTTTCAATATTTTTAACAGCAGAATTACTTTCTTAAATAATTTCCTGTTGCAGAAATCCTAAACCCAAAGCAATCTTCCTTTGGTTCAGGAGACCTCTGCCTAGAGAATTCTCCCCCATTCCTTCTTGTTAGTGCCTCTCAAACCCCCCACCTTGGGGCCTGTCACCATCCCTCCCCTCTGACACCCTGAAGCCCACCTCAACTCGTTGACAGAGCAAAATTTGAAAGCTGCTGAGTCATCTACCCCAGTTGGAAACACAGATATCCAAATACATATGTATTTCACAGTAGCTCATAACAAGCTAAACTGGTTGACTCACCGTAAGGGAGATTATTTATATCCTGTCCTTTCAGATGTTTTCATCTCTACATTCTGGAATGAAATCATCCACTGTGAGAACATGATGACTTTTTAGATCCCCCTTAGGATTATGGTTAATAATGACATTAAATATTTCTAAGAACTGTCCCTTTATCAATATAAATGTAGTCTGCAAAGAATGCCTATGAACCCCCCATCAGCAATGGTGTAGCAGAAACCCATCTTCCCTATCCCTATTAGAGTCCATTTTTCCTAATGTATTATAATCCCTGGAATTCTTCACTGAGATGGAAATAACTTACCTCTTGCTTACAGTAGTGCTTGAGGGATGTCACAACTGTGAGGTCATCCATACATGAACAACTCCAAATTGTACCAGAAAGCATGTGTTGAATTAAATAAACATGAAGGTTTATATGAATTTAGAAAACAGATCTATCTTATATGAAGTTATAACTCTGAAGAGTCTAATACTTAATTTCAAATGAGGCTGAGAATTTAAAATTAACTAGCAGGGCCCACACAATTGAGCAGGGTCTTTGGCAGGATAATGGAGCTTTGTCCACATCTTTTAAAAGATGTGCATTTCCTTGTAAAAATTAACTTCATATGCATTATGTGAAAAATTAGGAAGTAGCATGAGGGTCTGGGGAGACTGGTATTTAAGCAGCTCTTTGTAAGTGTAAGTCCTTCTCGGCTGTGTGTTGGGTTTCAGCCCCACTGAATTTTTCTATGTGATGCTATCTCCTAAAGCACTTTTTAAAGGAGTGGCAAGCTATTAAATGTTAGCTAGGCTTACAGTAATCCCATAAAGATATTTCATGCCTACTACTGCAGCAAAAGGATGTTTGATATTACTTCATAACTCAATTAATTAAATTTGACTTATACTGAAATGTGACAAATTTAGGAAGTATAATTTTTTCCTTCAAAAGTTGTTAACCCATTAATAATCAGCCTTTTCAAACAGACTGTGAGGTTTCTATTTTTTTCTTTTTTCAATGAAAAGTTTTTCAAAACTTGAAGAAAATGAAAATATAAAAATAACTATGGGGCCAGATGTGGCTCAAATGGTTGGGCGTCTCTCTCCCATATGGAGGGACCTGGGTTCGATCCCCAGGACTTCCTGGTAAAAATAAAGAAAAATATAGAAGGTGCGCCGGCCACCAGGCCCCACCAAACCACGCAGCGAGATGATGACGGAACAGGAGAGTGACACAAGAGAGAGCCAAGACAAGACG
>PVKH010010165.1:0-18405 GCA_004027955.1 Chaetophractus vellerosus | reverse complement strand
ATATCCTAGTTCTTCTGCTGTCCTCATCTCTTACTCTATTCTTTCCCAACAAACTCCCAGGAAAGAAGCCAAATTGTTTTTTCTCTCTGTTTATTGTTCCTGAACAGCCCCTTTCTCCTTTATTGAGAGATACCACTATTTTTCTGAGTATAAAATGAACATTAAAAATGTAAACCTTTATATTAAGCAATAAAGTTGCTTAATACTAGTTAATTTTAATTCAACTGCAGTGGAACTTCAAAAATGTGTTCACAATCACATATATCTTTAGCTATACATTTCAAAAACCAGGGCCAGTAGAGTCAGAATGAGTAACTCACTAGGAAAGATGACATTATGGAACCGTTTCTCTACCAGTTTCAAACGGAGGAGAATGATTTCAACATCCTGTAGGACAAAGGGATTTGTGATTATCTTCTTTATAACCTAGTAAGTTGGCCTGTTACTGTTTCATGGATTATATTAGAAGACATGAGACTCCTGGGTCAGAGACAAAGGATTTCATTATTCACAGCACAGCAAGCAGCATGAGCTTCATCATGTGAATCAGATCCCTTTGCCCTCAAGTCGCAAGATGGGGGCTGAGTCTCTGAGCCTAGATGACTGCTCTGCATGCTGTGGGTTTGCATCAAAGCTGAGGAACAGTAGGCCCTTTTCTGAGGCTCTGTTTCAGGTGGGAGGAGGCTGTGTGATTGGTTCTGGCAATGGACTTTGAGGTGACACCTCCCCAAGGCAGGGATATGGTGACAGAAACACCATGTTTTGAGATGCATGTGTCACAATGGAGAGAGGCTGAGGAAAGCAATTGTTGCTAATTATTTTCATCACTGCTTAAAAGAAATGCCTGTTTTGTGTGACTTTTATTGTATAAACAGATATTTGGGTAGTGAATATAGATGCAAATAAATACATTTACATATATGTTATATGTACTCAAGGATTTGTAACTAATAATTTGTGATAAAAAATTTTAAAACAGCTGCCCACAGGATGAGGTTCATTCATTCGCCCTTTTTGTTGAATACCTACTCTGTACCTGACACTGCTCTATGTCTTAGTTATTTCAGACGAAACACAACGATTACTGCCCTGATGCAGCTTATATTGTAATGCGGGAAGATGAGAAGTAAACAATAAACATAATAAATATGTAAAGTAGATATCATTTTAGAAGTTAAGTGCCATTTTAGAAAGAAAATGTAGAACAAGATAAGGGGGTGTTGTTTAAACGCCAGAAATTTGGTTTAAACAACAGAAATTTATTGTCTCACAGTTTTGGAGGCAGAGTCCAAAGTCAGGGTCTGACAGGCCATGCTTTCCCCAGGTTCTCTTGTGTTCTCTTACTGGCTCCTGGCAGTCCTTGGAGTTCCTTGGCTTGCATCTCTGCCTCTGTCACATGGTCATCTGCTTCTTCATTCTCTCACTTATTTTTACTTTTGACTTCCATTTTTCCTGTGGAGTAGCCTGTGTCTGTATAGATTTCCTCTCCTTATGAGGTAGAAGACCTTTCTAGAATTGTTGTTTAGTTCTTTATATTTGTCATGAAATTTTATTTCTCATGTGTCTTTGCTTTCCCCTTTCTTTAATGTATCTCTCTCATTCACCATCTGTTAAACTTTCTGTTGGCTGTCTTTACCCTGCTCAAATATTATCTCCACTGTGAAGCCTGCTCTGATGTCTCTATCTTCCCTCTGTATTTACTGAGGGCTCAGAAATTGTAATTCTGACTTACTATTATTTTTTTATCTCTTTGCCTCTAAACTATAGAGGCAGAGTTCAGGTATTATTTTCCTCTGAATTGCTTGGTCCAGTTAATGTTTGTCGAATGAATGCACTTTTTTTGTTGTTGTTGTTATTTTTTTTTGAGGTACCAGGGCCGGGGAACGAGCCAACCTGGTTGAACCCGGGACCTCGTACATGGGAAGCTGGTGCTCAACCACTGAGCCACATCAGCTCCCCTGAGTTGGGTTTTTAAAATTTTTTCCGTTTGTTTTGTTTGTTTTTGTTTTTGTTTTTGTTTTTGTTTGTTTTTAGGAGGTACTGGGAACCGAACCCAGGACCTCCCATGTGGGATGCAGGCGCTGAACTGCTTGAACCACATCTGCTCCCTGAATGCACATTTTTTGAATCAGTGCTTCACAATTAATCAAGGTATGTGAGAAGGGCTCTGAAGTAGTGTTGTGCTAAAATGACAGTGTGTTGCTGATAAAGAGTATTTGTATGAATAATGTATACAGTGCAGTAGTACTTAAATAATAAAGACTTTGATTTAGCAATAGCTTATAAGAAAATGTATAGCACTCTGGAAGGATTTTTCTCTTGGAAATAATGTTTTAAAATGCAGGTAGATTGTTAAACAGCTTCTAAATACCTACTTAATATTACAAATGTTAAACATCAAATTGTCTCACTACTTAGGATAAAGTCCAAAATACTTAATATAGAGCATATTTCTGACTGATCTGATCCCTACTTAAGTTTGTGACTTCTCTCTGCCAGCTCTCCCCCTTACCACATTGCCACTTTTTCACCTCCTAAAATGCCCCAATCTTCTTCCTATTGCAGGACCTTCCTTGCATCCCTTGGCCAGGGATGATCTATCCACCCCCCAACCCCCAGTCAGCCTAGCTCTTACTAAGCCATCAGCCCTCAGCTTAAGGGTCTTCTGGAAAACCCTCTCTGACCTGTGGGACAGGTAGGTGTGCCCTATTATAAGCTATCATAGCAGTCTTTCTTAGAACTTGATAAGTATTGCATTCATGTGCCTCAGAATTGTGCCTGGCCTATATTAGTTGCTCAATAAATATTTGTTGAGTAATAGCAGGAATGCATGAAGGCTGTCTAACTATCATTGAAGAGGTGATACTCCTGGATACTAATAAATATTTAACTGCTATGCTTCTACATCTATAAGAAGGCAAGATCTTTATAATTCTGTTTCTGTATAGGTGAAGTCTTCTCTGCTATTGAGCTACCTAAAGGTCTCTTCCTTCGAACTCACAATTTCATTCTTAAGCAATCTCATCCATGCCAACAGTTTTAATTATCACCATTACCCAGATGACTTTCAAATTAAAATCTTCAGTCCATAGTTTTCCCTGGAGCTCTAGATTCATTTATTTGTCTACCTAACAACTTCCTGAGGATGTCTCAAAGGCCCATCAAACTCCATGTGTTAGTTAGAATCTTGCTAGCTGTTGTAACAAACATAGCTTAATCTCCAATGGTGTAACACGATAAAACTTAATTTATTGCTCACGTAATAGCCTAATTCAGGCTTTCTGGTCGGCAAACAGCCATTTACATGGCGATTTAGGGAAGGAGACTCCTTCATTCCTATAGCTTTACTCTGGGGTAGAAAATCCACATCCTCTTTTTCAGCTTTGTGGCCCAGAAATGACACATAACTCTACTGTTCATACTCCATTAGCAAGAACCAATCACATGGCCCCAGGAGTGAGATAATTTGATCTCAGTTTAACTAATGTTCCCTGGAAACTCCAAGGTCGGGTCAGAAGACTTTTCTGTCGCTCCACACCTTACTTATCCAATTTACTGAGACAAATGGAAAAGTAGTCCTAGGTAGAGCAGCTGATTTTCACAAGTCTACATTATTGAATGTCAACCACGAATCTTTGAAGGACTGCAAATCATCTCTGACACATTCAACATGGGCAAAATTCACCTCATTTCCTGAAGTAACGAAAGTAACCATCCCAGGCTAGCAAAGATACAGACAAACTCTGGACCTCTTCCATTGTTCCTTATTTAACATAATGCCACATTTCTGCCTAAAGTAGAACCATAGTGTCCCTGGCATCACTCTTGGCCCCTTTATGAAAGACTCTTCTGCTGTAATTAATAACTGTGATGATTAGGCACATGTGTCAACTTGGCCAGGTGATGGTGCCCAGTTGTTTGGTCAAGGAAGCACTGGGCTAACTGTACTGTGAGGACATTTCCTGGACTTAAATCATTAGTGAGCTGATGGTATCTATGGCTGATTACTTCTAAAATCAACTGAGATTGTCTTCAGCAATGAGAGCTGTCTCATCCAATCAGTTGAAGGCCTTAAAAGGAGAAGTGATTTTGGAAGTAAGAGAGAAAATTCCCATCTCTATTTCAGACATCCAGCTTCTCCTGGGGAATTCATCGAAGACCTAATTGGGGTTCCTGGTTTGCAGCTGCCCTACGGAATTTGGACTTAGGCATCTCCACAGTCTCTCCTGTAGGTTCTGTTTCCCTGGAGAACATTGACTAATATAATAAGCAAACATCTGGGAAAATAAAGCACTTTAAAGGTTAGGGAATAAACTGGGAGCCAAAAGCCCAGGAATCATCCCTGACTTTTCTCTTTCTCCATGTGCAGTCAGTATCAGGACCTGTTGATTCTGCCTTCTGAAGGTGTTTTGACTTGGTTCATTTTCTCTCCTGCTGCACCAATACCAGCACCTAACTTGTCTGCCCCATGTCCTCAGGCTGGATCCTCTCCTCCCTGTTCTTTACACAGGAACCAAAGAGAACATTTACAAATGCAAGTCTAATCACATTCTCTCTAATGTTAGCACTTCAAAGCTACCCTATTGCTCTTAGCATAAAGGCAAAATTTCTTAATATAATTTACAAGGACTTCCTTGGCCTCTACCTGTCTTGCTCTTTTCCACTTTCTATCTGTTCAAGCCACACTGCCCTCTGGTGTTCTTGCTACCCTCTGCCAGAGGGTTCCCTGTCATCTTCTTTTTCTCACCTAATTGACACTTTCATATCCTTGATATCATTGTAGAGTAAGTGTCACTTTCTCACAACTGCTTTCCCTGTCCTCCTAATCAGGTCAGTTATACCATTTTAAATTTTAAAGCAATTCTTTTGTAGCATTTATGAAAATTAAATTTCAAATCTCCTGTCATTATTGGATTGATATCTGTGTCTGCCACAGGATTTTATATTCTCTGCAGGCAGGGACTGTGTTTAATTTTGCCTCTCCTGTAGCTATATCAGAAATACTTGAAAATGATGGGTGCTTGGTAAATATTTTTTGATGAATAAATCAATGAGTGAAAAATGAATTAATGATTTTGCATACCAGGTGGTGTTATCAAGTGACTGAATGGCCATTATTGCCACAGGTGTGTAGAGATATTATTTTAAGATCTAAGACTATATATACTGACATATTTGTAGTTACAGGTTTTTGTATGTTACACATCTAAGGTGTTTTTATGGAGCAAAGCAAGGTTGCAAAGGTCAGAGTATAAAGACCAGAAATGAATTTGTTCTGCTTAAAGATTTACATCAGAACTTTATATGCTTGAAATTGTGTTTTCCATTTCTTCTTACTGGGTTTCCTAGCAACAAATGTTGCATTGTGGTGGGACATTCTAAAGAAACTAGTATCATTAGTGCCTCATCAAGACTTTCTGATGTATTGTATTTATCTATCCCGAAATAATACATTTGCAGGTACATCTTTGAAATATCAAATTATATTTGTGTATATTATAGTATATTTGTGATATTTGCTGAAAATAGTGTCGTGTATGCATGTTGTGCAATATTTGGATCTTTTGTAGCTATGATTCTCAGAAGTCTCCTTGGCAATTAAATATAGATATATTTAACAATTTTTTTGTTTTTAACGAAGCTTTAGATTACATAAATTTTACATAAAAAATATAAGGTATTCCCATATGCTCCACTCCCTCCTCCTCCCACACTTCCCCACATTAACAATATCCTTCATTAGTGTGGCACATTTGTTACAACATATATATTTTCAAATTTTAGGAAAAGTTATCCAAGCATCTAGGTATTTAGCTTTAACTCCTATTGTAGGATAGCCACATTGTGCTTTAACTGTGCTAATCATTGGTGTTGGAATTTCAAGTCTTCTCTGATCAAATGTTTAGCTCTAATGTCTTCATAAAGCTTATTTCTAAGAGCTCAGCATTTAGACTACATTTCCATGTTCTCTCTTGCATTCTATAATAAAAAATGTCTTTTTCAGACCATTTGATCAATTCAGGTTCAGAAAATACAGGTATTCTATAGTTATAACAGCACAGTACCATAGTCTTTTGCATTTTCCGTTTTATACACAAGCGCATGAACATGTGTGGAAGGTGATCATTTTCTTTTCCCCGTCTCCAGAATTAACTTTATATTTTCATCATTTGACTCTCACAAGAATCAATATTGTACAAGAAAGCATGGGTAGTGTTTTTTCATTTTTCTTCTTTTTTGTCTACAGAGGTTGACCAGGAATTCACAATGCATTTCAGCACTTGTGAACTCTATTCTTTGTTTTTATAGTAGGATCTTTATTCTTTTAGAGGAGTTCGGTGCTGTTTAGAAATATAAACAGGGCTCTTCCTTTTTTACCTGATTAGCTGTGCTCTGAACTAAGAGCATTGGGTGATACTGTTCTTGCGCTTCTCAATGACCCGATGCTGTGCAGCGTCTCTGTAATGTTAGGAAAACCTCTCGTTCATCAGAAACTGAGCTCAAGTCCGATTCCTTACCAAAGACACTGTATGGAATGGTAAAATTCCAAGGCAGTTAAGAGTTTGTTTATATCTAGATAGCTCATATCACAAGGAATAAGGAAAGCATGCAATGTAAATATGTTATTTATAGACTTACTTGAACTGGGAAAATGAAATCATAACATCCCATTTTAACTTGATTAACTCATTTCATTGACTTTTCCGTGCATGCATGTTCATTCGGTCACTTGACATTATTATTGAAATATGAAATGGAAAAAAAATAGAGACATTTGGACTTCCACCCTCCAATGTTTGTTAATCATACTGATCAATTTATTGTTTAGGTTCCCAACCAAAACCTCTTTTGGTGTCTAGCCCTCAAAGCATTCTGTTCCTAGTTGTGTGTATGTTTTAATAAATAGGAAATTACGAAATTAATCTCTCTATGATCCACCTACCTGGCTATCTACCCATCCATTAAGAGAAGTTGGCTTTCAGGTCCTTGGATATGCTTCCCAGTCTTTCACTCATGGCCAAAAAGCAACCTAATCTCTTTTTTTAATAGATGCTTTTTCTAGTATATAAGACAAAGTAAATGTGGTGTTTGTTCTTCAATTTTGGAGGAGGCTTTCTATGTGTAGGCATAGAAAGACATCATAAGCATAAATAGGCTTATTCTTTATTTTGTGGTTTGGCATTTCTATGGAATTCTATAGAAATTCTGTAACACTTTAAGTATTCATCCATTGTGTGTGTGTGTGTGTGTGTGCATGCATATATTTTTTTAATTCCCTAAGCTACTTAAGCCCTAGCTGGCTCTCCCCGAGGTTCATGTTTGGGTGTCACAGGATGGTTTCTCCTCTCCTGAATCTCTGTTGTCTCTCTTGTGAATGGTATGTATCTATAAGCATTTAATCATGTACTTACCTGTAAAATGGTGATAAAATGTGCCTTTTCCATTTTATAATAATAGTGTGAGAGTCAAAATAAAATCAATATCCTTAAGTGCACATTGATACGAATTATTGAGTAAATGAATAGGGAGAAGGCACACCTTTTCCTTACAGAAAAATGTTAAATGTTATAGGTAGGTATTCCCACCTCTGGGAGGTGGAGCTTACTTCCCTCTCCTTGAGTGTGGGCTTGACACGGTGACTTGCTTCAAAAGAACAGAGTATGGAAAGGGAATAATAGTAAATTTACCATAGAGAAACTTTGCAAACACCACCTTAACAAAGTGATCAAGGTTAATATCACAAGTGCTATCATGCACCCCCCTGATAAGATGTGATGAGACGTACTCTTTACCTATTCCCTAAGATCTGTAATCCAGTCCATTCATGAGACAAGCACATCTTGAGGCGCATTCTATAAAATACCTGACCAGTTGTCTTTGAGACTGCCGTGATGAAGAAGAACAAGGTAACATGAGAAACTCTCACAGATTGGAATGAAACTGAAGGCATAAGATGGTTAAGTGCAGTTCAGTGTACTGGATCCAGGCCTGGAATAGAAAAAGACAATAGTGGGAACCTAATGAAATCAGCATAGAGTCTGTAGAATAGTGAATGTTATAGTCCCAATGGTAATAGCTTAGTTTTGAGAAGTGTGCCATAGTTATGTGAGTTGCTAACATTGGGGGAAGTAAGGTGAAGGAAGGTACACAGGAACTCTGTACTAGCTTTGCAACTTTTCTGTAAAACTGAAATTATTCCAAATTAAAAATAATTATTAGAAAGGTAAAATAATACCAGCTACTCTAGGAAATAGACTTTGATACATTTTTGTCTGCACAAAATCTGTACATTAACATAAATTGGATAAATGAATGAATGTATATTGACATATTTGAATACGATATGAGAATAGTAAAGTATTACATGGATCTGAGTTATTGTTTTTACGTTTATTCATATATAAAAGTAATTTTTGTTCATTTAAAATAAGTCACCCATATTTTGTTTACCCTCTAGAAATAACTAGTGTTAACATATTGCAGTAGAACTTTACACTTAAAAAAAAACTATGCGTGGCTTTTTAAAATTGATTTACACTGGGTATTTTATACCTGATTTTTTCACTTAGTAATTTATTTTGTCATTATAATGTTCTTGGAGAATGTGACTTTTAAAATGGATAAGTTGACTTAACATGTCAAAGATAAAGTCATATTATTTTCTTTTGAATCTATTCCTCCCACATCATCCCTATCTTGGTTACTGGGACTCTCTCCTTCTAGTTGCTAAACGAAAAATATGGGTATCATCTGTGGCAACTTTATTTCGCTTTCATCCGACATTCAGTCCATCTGGAGATTCTGTTAGCTTTACTTTCAAAATATATCCAGAATTCTACTATGTCTCACTTTTTCTGTTACCACGCTGGTCCAAGTCTCATCACCCTCCACTTAAATGTTTACCCTGTTTCTACCCTTGGGACAGAGTCTCTTCTTAACACAGCAGTCAGAATGAATGTGTTAACAACAACAAAGGTCATGTCTGTCTTTCACTGGAAATGACTTCCCTTATCACTCAGAGTGAAACTAGCATCCTTACTGTAACCTACAGAGTTCCCCGTGACCTGTACTTCTTCTCAACTGCATCTACTCTTGTTTGTGATCCCATCTTCACTCTGCTTTAGCCAAATGGCCTCCTGGATATTCCTTGAAGACCCTGAGCTTGCACCTGCCTCAGCACCTTTGCACTTGCTATTCCCTTTTCCTGCAATGTTCTTATACTCAGCTATCTCCTTTATTTCCTTCAGGCTTTGCTCATGACAGTATCCTCACTTTAGATAGAACAGTTTCTGGCACACGGGCTCAGTAAATTTATTTGTTGAATTGATTCAAAGATTGAGATCAAACTGGGCTTTCACAGTCTCCTTTCTGAAAAAATGTCCCCATTTTATTATTCAGTTTAATGTTGGACTGTTTCTTGCTTGTAAGAAATCCCAGATATTATTAATTTCTGTTCCACTGGGGAAAGGGAATTGGAAAAGCTGCCTTTCATCATATTCTTTCCAACATGTCCATGTGCATGGAATTAGTGCCTCTGATTGAGGAAAGTTTCATAGATGGAACTTGACTTTGCTTTGAGAAACAGGAAAAGTGTCGAATGAAAGTTATGCAACACTACTTGGTCAATATGTCAAGGCTTTGAAGCAATGGCACATAATAGGAGGAGAAGTCTACACAAAACAGAATTTTCCAGAAAAGAATGACAGTGTACCTAATGAAATATTCTTAGAAAATCAAGTGCCAAAAGTTTGTTTCATGAATTCCAGCAGTGATTTTTAATGTTTTCCTTTGTTTCTAAAATAAAGTAAACTGGATTAAGATAAATATGATACTTTAATAAATGGATAAGAATAAGCTGAACTCTTGAAGTCAGCCTTTAACTGAAATGATTTTGATTGATGTTTTATAAACTCTCTTCTTTTTGACTCCATATTTTTCTGCTTTTATTCCCTCATAAATTCTGAGGGATGATTTGTGTATTTTAACAGCATCCTTGTCCTTTCATTCTTGACCAAGACAGTAATAAGCAAGTCTTTGATTTAAAAGTTATAATCTTATTAATCCCTGCTTTGTTTTCTGAATGGGGGAAATAGTTTTTCTGAATTATGTCAGATTTCTACTCTTAGGAAGGTTTCTGATTTTATGTTTGGGAAACAAGCCACATTGTGACATGCCGTTTGAGAAAAAATAACTAATATATTTATTTCATTTCCCATACAGAGTCAAAATAAATGTGCCTTAGGCAAAACAGTCTATCAGCAGACAGTAAGCAAACACAGCACATATTGGGAGCATTATGTTAAAGCAGTGTTTTTTATTACCATTCTACTCAAGGGGAGTGGGGGTGTGGGATTCATTTTTAAAGGAGAAATTGCACTACATGTCCATGTGAAATCACGTGTGTTTCAAAAAGTGTGCGAGATTTCTCACTATGTGCCAGAGAAAGACAGTTTACAGCCCACGGTTAGATTAGAGAATTCCTTCTTTGTTCCTTTGCTCATATAAGAATGCCGCTAGCAATGTGCACCAAGACCCTTTCTCCCAATTTAACCTGCACAACTGCCAGTCGTGCATGGCTTTCTGCTCCATCTACAGCGTGGCTCATCCTGTCCTGCATCAAGTCCAGGGAGCAGAGCAGTTCAGGAACTGAGGGCAGCAGCTGTCCTGCGCTGGCACGGGGGCCTCTGCACGTCCTGTTTGATTAGCTCGCGGTTCCAGCAGCACAGAGCATATCCTCAAGTCTTACACCTGCAGGAGGCAAAAGGATACTTCAAAGCCTGGATAGTCGAAAAATGAAAAACAATTAAAGAGGTCTTTTTAAAGTAGCTTCCCCAAGTTGTGAAATTTATGCTTAAGTTATATTTTTAGTAGCAATTTAAGAATAATAAAATGGAGTTACTCACAATGCTTTATAGACTCCTCATGTGTGAAACTTCCTCTTTTAAACCAGACTTGATTTAAAGAATTTTTCTATGTATGAAAGTGTTGATAACAGACAATCTCTAGATGCTTAAATGTGTCCAGAGGGAACATGCATTCCAATTCTGTTCTTTTTCTTGGGTGATACCTAAACAATAAAAATGTGCACATATCTGTTTGTTTTGTTCCTTTTCTCCTAAGTTCTCAGGGAGTTCATAATGCCCTTTAATAAGCCCAATCTTTTTTTCTAACTTTAAGGATTTATTTTCACTTTTGATGTTAATCTATTTTTTCAGCACTTCAGCAAAATTGAGGTTAGCCAGTAAGACATTGCTAGCCAATAATACTAGTTTAATAACTGAATGGTTACAAGTATTTCCAGTCTCCTTTTTTGATTCTGAAGGTATTTATTGAAGGATAATAACATAGAATATAGGAATGATCATGACAGAAGTTCCTATACTCCAAATGTCACTCTTGAAAATTTGGAGCCTTTTAAATGATCTAAGGAAATTTACTAAGAAATGTTTCAGATGTAAAGAAAAAATACAAAGCATAACTCCATTAAAAATAAATGGACCATTCAAAAACTTTCCTTAAGACCGGTCATAATTAAAAATAAATTGGTTTGTGACTTTTTTCCATGTTTTTAATTAAATGCTACATTTGACATATTTTGGATACAAAATAATCATCTCTAGTGATTTTTTCTTCTGTAATTCCTGCATAACCTATAGAATTCAATAAATAGGGCAGGACTGTAACTGACAAATGCTTTCTGTGTATGTGTACATGTCTGAGTATGTATGTTTGTGTGTGTTTAATTACTACTATTATCCAAAGAGTACTTACGCAAATGCTGCATTCTTTGTATATGATTATATGATGTTCTAAAAATATTTACTTTTTTAAACTATGAAAATTGTATTCATAAAATTTACATATAAATTATACCTCTTGTGCCAAAAAATTATACAACACATATGAAAAAAAGGAAACATGCAGTTTTCCCTTTCAATTAGATGGATTTTTGAGTTTGCAAAGCTGTAAGCATAAAGCTCACATATTTATACTGCAAGGGATGTTAGATGAGGGCAAACTTATAATTTTTAAACTTGGATGTATTTTCATAATTTCAGCTAATTACTTATATAAGTATTTTAGTTTGCTAAGCTGCTCAAAACAGATATAAAATAAGTTGACTTTAACAATAGGAATTTATTAGCTTACAGGCTTACAGTTTTGAGTCCATGAAAATGTCCAAATCATATCCTTATCAAGACGAAGCTTTATTCCTGAAGACTGTCTGTGGCGATACTGGACTTCTCTATCACTTGGCAAGGCAAATGGTGGAGTCTGCTGTTCTCTCCCTTCTCTTCTGAGTTTTGTTTCTTTCAGCTTCTTGCTTCTGTGGCTTGCTTTCTCTCTCTCTTTAGTCATCTTAGTTTATAAAGGACTCAAGTAAGAAGATTAAGACCCACCCTGGGCCACACCTTAACTGAAGTAGCCTATTCAGAAGGTCCTACTTACAAAGATTGACACCCACAGGAATGCAGTAGCTTTAAGAACATGATTGCCTGGTGTACATACAGTTCCAAACCACCACAATAAATATTGTCATTCTTAAAAAACAAAGTAGTCATGTGTGCCAAACAACTAAAATCAGTTTGTACTGCTTGTTCTATTAAGAAATATTTATTATTAGACTTTGACAGATGATTAGAAAAATGTAAATGCATTACATAGATTTCAACTGAATATCCAAAATGTACTCCGGCTTTTAGGACCAAAAGGCAAATTAAAGGTATGCAATAAGACTTCATTTCATCATCCTGGTGATTTGTATGTTTTAGAAAGGACCCCTTCATTAATTTTATTTGGTATTTTAATGATTTATGTGCTACTCATTAATGTTTCCAGTAGCGCTGTTAGAAAATTATTCAAAGTATGCTTTAGAAAGGATATTACTTCCTTATGCAAAAGGAAAATGAATTACTTCTTTGAGACCATTAAAATTATCGCTGTTCTTTCGACTTCACGACTGGCTGAAGTTGCAAGCCAACAGAACTTCTTTCCTTTGTGTGTTTTAAGAGCATTGGCAAATCCAATGAATATCCTCAAACGCAGACACTTTTGGACCTTAGCACAACTATCCATTTGTATTTTCACCAATAAAGTTGCCTCATCTGAGGGTTGTGAATAGAGCGGTATGTGGACACAAACAGAAGCAGCAGCAGCTTGAGTTTTTTTTTTTTTATTACCAGATCTTTGGGAACTCTCTTTGGGACCAATTTGTAGCTAAGATTATTTTATAACAAGGTACTTTAGGCATTCTTAATTAAATTCTCTTAGATGGTCTCCAAAAAAAAAAAAAAAACTGGCCTCATGTCAAACTCTACCCCATAGTGAATGTTGTGATAGTGAGATGTCAGGGTATGGTGTATGTTTTTCTAAATAATTAAATATAGACAAATAGGGCTGAATGGAGTGGATGTGATTTATGCTATATAATACATCTTCTCTGAAAACCAAGTAGACCCCTGCCCTTATCACGGCAGGGAAGAATTCAGTTATGATGGTAATTCACACCTCAGTAACTTTCCCTTATGACACCCATCCATCATCAGCAGTGTGGCTGCACATGGGCTGAGCATGTCTCCCAGATGCGACATTCTGGGGAGTGCTCCCCATCTCCTGAAGGCAATTATGCAACACAAGCCAGAGGAACCACTTCACTTTAATAACTGCTGAAACAGTCCTAAATATCCTTCAGCATCCAGGCTGCTGAGGCTTTTCAGAACATTTCAATCATTTTCATCAGCCAAAGGAAAAGCAGCAAAACTAACAGTGGCAATAGCCAAGGGATCCTCCATCATCATTAAGACCTTGGCTTGAGTTTCCTTGGATCAGTTATTGTGTAACCTTGTCAGTCATGCACTTTTGGCAGCAGCTATGGCATGATTTTTGCAAAATGACAAATGCAGGACAGTTCGGGAAGCAGAGTTGAAATCTCTGTTTTGTTGATTACTAGCTGTAGTTAACACTTAATGAGCAAATTCCACAGTAGATGAGTGTTGATTGGCCCATTGTGATTTTATGAGTATTCCTCTACTAATGCAGCCACCTAGCTCCAAGTTGGTGAAGTAATGCTGACAATGAAAACAATTTTGTTCAATTTATTTATTTTGAAACATTATACAAAAGTTGAATTTTTGTATGTAAATGATAGGGTTAATTTATTCTTTTGAACTTTTTGGGAACTTCCCCATTGTGACATCTGGAAGCCCTTGGGGATGGCGACTCATTTAATTCTCTTCTGCAGTTGTCCTGTAGATTTGATCCCTGCTTTGGAGTCTTAGCTCTACCGCAGGGGTTCTTAACCTTTTTTGTTCCACGGACCCCTTACTAGGTCCATACTATAATGTGTATTATTTAATAAATATATCACACCTGTACCAACACGTCCCCACAAAAATGTTTTTTTTAATTTCTATTCAAGCTCATGGACCCCTGGTTAAGAACCCCTGCTCTACTATATGCTAGGGGATCATTCTTGTCCAGAAATGAAGGACATCTTAGGGATAGTTTAGTGGCTTTGTAAGTCCGTGTGTCTGGAGGTTTTGCTAGGAATTTATGCTATGACTTCAGAAATGAACCTCTCCTCTGTTCAGTCCATTATCTTAACCCAAGTAACCAGGTTCAGGACTACTCCGTGTCACAATCCATGCCTTGGTTTAGTGGTTCCTGAAGACACAGGTCTTTCTCTTACTTCTTTATTCTGGTAAATACTTATTCCTTTCCTGTTGGTTAGTCACACTGCTAGGGACCAGGACCACAAATGTGAATAAGAAATTTAGGTTTCCTTCCTCAAAATATCTCTCCTGATTGAGACTAACTTTGATTTTCCAGTTATGATCTGATAGAGCTAAATAAATAAGCAGCTTCACTATATTACACTAAACACAAAAATGAGGGGAGGGGTTACAGGATGATTTGCCAACAAAATAAAATAGTAGAGTCACCAAATGTAACTCACAGGTTTGAATGCAGCTTTCTGAAGAAACTGAAATTCATGTTGAGTCTTGAAGTTTGAGGATGGGTTAATCTGATAGAATCGGGAGGAGAGTGATTCTGGCAGAAGAAACCAGAGATACAGGGTATATTGAGAAGTTAAACGTCTAGCTAAAGCATGCCTCATGAGAGAGGAATTCATTTTAATTTGTTTTTGCTAACATCAACCTGATTTCGAGACCCCATTTTTGTAGCTTTAGGTCCCTCCACTCTTTGCATGTGTTGCCAACGTGCCCCTTAGCCTCTGATTTTGACCAAATCTCTATCACTTGCCTCACACTGGGTATTCCTAGGTAGCTAAAAAAATGTGTTTTCTGACCAGATGAAACAACTAGGTCAGGCCATTTAGGCCATTTAGGCTTAGAGTAACACTGGGACAGATATATAAGATATATAGGAGAGCCCAGGGCCCTTTTCATACGACACGGTCATATATGTTTGTTAGCTGTGGTCATAAGTGGCCTTGCCTGAAGGAAGCAGCCAATCTAGATTTTACAGTACAGCTTACATATTTGTTCATGACATGCTAGCATAATAAAATATTAAAACTAGAAGTTTGCTAAGAGAGCAAGTGACCCTAACCTTGCTGTGCAAGTTTAATGTTTCCTGAGGTACACTTTTGTGTTCTTTCTACACCACCATATGGCTGCCATGTTTAGACAATCATGGTTGTTAGAGATATGCTTTTCATCAAGAATTATTTCCAATTTAGAATAATTTGAAGAGATACTTGCTATTGTATGCAGGCCTGTGGCTAAATCTCAACAAGTGAAGCTGAACTCCATTACTTAGTTTGAGTGACAGAAGTAATATCGAACAAAAGAATTAAACATTACCAGAGAAGAAATCTGCCTCTAGGTGTTAATTGAAAAACAGCTTTTAATACCAATTGAATAGAAATCTTTTGGGTTTTTGAGGGGTCATTTTTAACCTTTCTCTCTAAAATAGGTTTTTGAGACAAATTGAAGTAGAATCTTTTGATTATAGGTTTACACATTTGGAGTGAAATCAATGTATGTACATTTTTTCCTTTGTTGTGAGTTTGCTACCTACTTGAATTAGGTCTGTATACAAATACTATCAAGTGTGATATCCTCCATGACATAGAACAATTCAATAATATAAAGAATCCACTCAAGTGTGATAGTTTAAAAAATGCATAGAATTCAAATAGCTTAAAAGTCTTTTGAGAAAAATAAAATATAATAACTTTCAAACATTTCATAAGTAGACATGCAGTCATCATCAAAAAAGAATAATACAAGTGACATGCGAAGTAGAGACTTGACAAATTTTGCTTTGTATGATTTATTTTCCTTTTATACTTATACCAAATACTGTATTATTTATCTCAAGTGAATTGCATATTTTATATTTATTTTTCTGATTTTTATTATATATGTAGTGCTTCTAATAGTTATACAGAAGAAGCCAGTATCAGCGACTATAAAAGTTTCTGAGTGGGCCAGTTTGACAAAGTAATATGAAAATTAGCTTTCTGTTATTCAGTTTACACGTAAACAATTTTATTTCTTTTTTCTTTAGTCTCTTCAAATACTCTCCAGTCTTTTTCCAGGAAAGCTTTACCAGGTCTCTCTCATGCTAATCTTTCTTTCCTTTGAATTCTGCCTACCTTAGTTTTATAATTATGCTTTTGGAAGCTTGAGTGTTTTTTATGCATCTTGTTTTTCCAACAAGGCAGAAACTACCCTTTTGGCCTTATTGATGTCCTAAACTTGTAGCTGCACTCAATGTGTATACGTTGACTTGAAATTAGCCTCTCAAACCTGTCATTTTTAGGTGTATGTACGTTTCAGTGTGGCAGAAAGGCTGGAAAATGGACACAAATGCATGGTTTCCTTATTTAGTTCAGTCCTCTTAGGCTAAGAGTGTGTCCTGTCCTCTCCCTGTCCCTACTAGGGTAGTACTTTTGTCTTGTTGCTTAAACAGTGAGCCCCGTACCTCTATTCCTATCAGAACATGAGGGCAAGTAAGGGAGGGTTGTGCATAGCTGTGGGCTGTTTTTATTTAAAATCTCTACCCCATGAGCTTTTCTGGAATTTGTCTTGTCTAGCTTGTAGACATCTGTTGGGACACAGACTTCTAATCCTTTGAGATCTAGGTCTTGCCTTTTAGGTGATGTTGTCTCAATTGTGATTAACTGGGTGTCGTGTTAGTAGGAATTACAAGATGATTTTTATAGTAACACTGCATTCAAGAAAATTAGGATGGTACAGGGTTTGAGAGCTCTGAATTCTGCAGAGGAGAAATAAGCAGCAAGCAGGTTTTGCACACAGACTCCCTGTTACTGCAGTGTTCCTCAAACCCAGGATTCCTGGTGAGCTTGCTAATGGAGAATACTGCTAGCAATCTCCTTTCCAGAGGCTTTCCCTCAAATGCCTGTTTCTTGTTTACTAAGTCTTTCCTTCTCAAACATCCAGGATGTGTCCACTCGGTCCCAAGCATTGTATTAGAGGTGGGGATTCAAGGGTAAATATGCCTTTTGAGGTGTTAAGTCTAGCACTGTGTAGGGTGCATAAGAGCACGGAGAAATTGGTGACTTTGGTTAAACTGCTAGTAATTCCCAAATGTACTTGCTTGTTTTCCCAAATCAAAGCCTGGGTCATGTGTATCCTCCCTGGTAAACAAGTGTAGCCATCTTTTGAACACATGCAAGAGGAAACATATTCATTAGGGTTTTTTTTAATTGTTTTCAAAAAAAATTTTATGTTTTAAAAGATACTTAGATTATATAAATGTTACTCAATTCTGTAGTTTTTGAAGGCATTTCATCACAAGCTGACTTAGGGGAATGCTCAATGTGTGCAATGCCAATTTGTTGAAAGATGATGGAAAGGGATCAGATCTGACAATTACAGTGACCTCTGTCTCCTTAGCTCATATTAAAACCTTTCAGCCAAACAGAAAGAAAAGAATTAATGTATGCAAATAGCTCTACTCTTCAGCAAAGGGAGCTGAAGGATGTTATGTTGTGATGCATCAAATCGAGTGGCATGTACCCTGATGGATGGAATTCTGTGCTTGGAATTGGAAGACCAGCATCCAGAGTCTGTTGGTCATTATGGGATGACCTTGAGTATATATCACATAAACTCTTTTAGTGGTTGTTTCCTCTTCTTTAAAATGGTTAAAATGAATATCAGTTTTATTTCATAGGAATGATATTTGTGAAAATAAAACTGACAAGTATTATACAATAATTTTTAACTGTTACTCCAAGGTCTCAATTTCAATATTAAAATTGATGTACCTCATATTCAAATTTATCATTCTAAAGTGAAGGTTCTCAGTACTGACTGCCCTTTAGGATCTGCCGGGGGCACCTGTAAAAACTACCATTGCCTAGGTAACTTCTCAGTCACCTGAATGAGCCCTGGGAGTTTTTTTTTTTTT